>QEPC01011579.1:108373-119293 GCA_003113815.1 Sphenodon punctatus | reverse complement strand
AAGAACAAGGGAGGGCTCAGCAAGGAACAGAATAAGGAATGGCCAAGCAGTCACACACAGAACAATCAAGGCAAGCACTTAGCTTCACACGACAGGAACAGGGGCCAGCTTCTCTCTGCGATTACCGGAGGGGAACTGATGCCCCGCCAGTGTTTTTATCAGTCCCTGGAGCTGCCCAGGTGAATCCCCTTACGGGTGATCTTGGGCCCCGCCCCCCCCACTGCGTGCGCTCTGCCGCTAGGCGCGCACTGCGTCGGGGCTGGGCGGGGCCTGCAGTCTGCGGGACATCGAGCTGTTGGAGGGGGGGATCCTGTGGGACCGCCCGTGAGGCGTCTTGTCCCCGCAGGGCGGGAACCGGCGGCGCACCTGGGGAGGGGTCCCCCTGGACAGGGGGCAGGGCTCCCCTCACACCCCTGTAGATTCGGCGGGGTAGTCCCCAGGTCCCCCGCCGCTGAAGCACGCCGCGGCATGACAAATATAGCTATAGTTATTACTGTATATTTGTATAACTCTCATCAAAAAGGTAGAAAGAATAGCCCCCCTAGGGCATGTTTCTGCATTCGGTCAAGCTGAGGTCCCTGCACATTAAGTTTAACAAGGGCTTATCTATATTTCGAATAGCACAAACTCTTATCTCCCCTCACATAACTTTACGTTTCCTGTTCCTTTTCTACTTTCATTTGCCCTTGCCAAATTTGCAGGCTTCTGCAGGAAGGAAACCCATTTCACTTTGGTTTGGAACAAAGCACAATTGATTTGCAAACTATGGTTGGGGGAGTCAATAGGCAGAAGAAACAACTACACACAACTCAGATCCAATTTAAATTGAAATCTTTGCTTGGAAAATGTGAATTTCTCTTGACTGAATGAACCAAGACTTGGGACTGGGTAGTCAGTCACCCGTTTTTCAAGAGAATTTAAAATCATTGCACATGTGCAAAGTGGTCACTGCTCTTAACCAAAATGATGGCAATGCTATTGCCACCATTTTAGTTAAGGACAGCGGCCATTTTATGCATGCACAATGATTTTTTTAAAAATTATTATTTATTGTCTCACTCGACAACTCACGTGAGAACCCGTCGATGCATTCCCAGTTCTCGGTTCATCCAAGATGAACAAAGAACATCCAGCTTTTTGATTCTATTAATCTATGACACTTTGAAAAAGCCCTCCTGGTCCTGGTCCTCCTCCTCCTCCACCTTGCCACCGCCCGTCGCCTATGGGGGCTCTAGTTCCCGGGTCTGTTTCCGTGTCTGTGGGTCAGAAGGGGGGGCGCTTGGTTCCCGGATTGCCACAGCCCCGCAGCCCTTCCCCCTGTCCCCCCACCTGCCAGCCCGCCCGCCTCCCTTGGTGCCCCTGTGCCACTGCACCCTCCCTTCGGTCCCCGTACCCATTTCCGGGGTGCCTCGTCCCCCAGGCCGGTTGCCAGTGCTGGTGCGGCCTTTCCCGGCTGCTGCTCTCCCTCCACCGCCTCCATGTGCAGCACGACCACCTCCACCTGCGCCTCCTCCACTTCCTCCTCCCTTACTCGCTCACCCTCTGCTCTCCTCTCCCTTCCACCTCGCCACGTCCCCCTGCTGCTGGGTGCCCTTTAAATCTCCCTCCCCAGCCTGTGTTGTTGCTCATTGCCTGGCAGCAACGCTGCGTGCTTTGTCCCCGGTTGGGAATCGTTTTGCTTGATTCTATCCAGTGGTTGCTGTTCAGACGTTACTTTTTGTTGTTTCCCGGTGGGAATCGCTTTGACCACGCTTTCGGAGATAGTTGGGCCGGACCTCCGGAAGGATGGTTAATTTTGTCCCCTGCTGGGGATTGTCCATGGTGAACATCTGTCGGCCGCCGAACAGACGTTCGGGGCCCTTTGACACACACCCACACATGCAAAACACATACATCACATCACAGGTTAGGATAGGAATAGACTAGGTTGGGCTTTTAGGCTAGAATATACAGATATTATAGATTTATAGGATTATACGAAATACAGAGATGTAGGGATAGGATTATATATATAGGATTAGAGAATATATAGATATTATAGTTATATAGGATTATATTAGCATATAATAGGATCTATATAGGCAAGGCCCCAATTCTCCTGCAGCATTTTAAAAAAAATTCTGCGGGAGTCTGCAAGTCTCTGGACCAAATTCTGCAGGCCCAGTCCTCCCCTGTCTGGGTTGGGTGTGGGAGTGCCGGGGGGTACCTCCCCCCCATCTTCCTAGGGTGGCCATACCTCCCCTTTAAAAGAGGACGCTTATGAAAAATACATGTTGCAGGGCTGCACTGGTTCCAGTGGGGCCCTGCACAATGCATTTTTCATAAGTGTCCTCTTTTAAAGGGGAGGTATGACCATCCTGCATCCTCCCTAGTCCGCAGCCCAGCAACTCACCTGGCCAGCAGTGGAGCGCAACCCAAGCCCAGCGCATTGGAGCTTTCCTCTGTGGGCGTGGCCTGATGACATGGCAGGCCTGCACCCGCAGTGGAAGGCCCTGATGTGCTGGGCTTGGGCCTGTCTCTTATACACATCTAGATGTGTATAAGAGACAGGTTGTACAGCGTGTATAGCGTTGCCAGTAAGAAATGCTTTGTAGATAATAAAACCTGGCTTAAGTCATTTCTGCCAAACCAAGCCTTGGTCTTTCCTAAACACAAAGATCAAGGTCTGCTGACAGGCAGAGTTGAAGCCTGATTGGCCCCAACCCTGTTGTTTAGAGGACTTTCCCAGAGGACAATTTGCATGTTTAGTTTACCTGCCCTGGGACACCTGGCAGCCTAGCATATGGTCCTTGCATAACCTTGGGCTAATCACTTATTTAGGCTGCAGTCACACAAGATCACATGAGACTTTTTTCTCATGTGTTTTCTTTGTTGCTGGAGTTTGCATTCCTGCATTTTAATTTTTCCCATGTTCCCACCCCTGCTTTAAAAATGATGGCCACTAATAAGTGTCCCATTATTATACCCTTTTAAAATTCTTCTTATCAACAATGCATTGTCCCTAGCAGGCAGGCAGGCAGGCAGTGTGGGATTCATCCCCTAAAGGGGAAATTACCTCTAATCCCCTCCTGCAGCAGTTAAGGCTGACTGATACGTGGCTCGATCCCTTCAAATGATACAGGAAATGCAGAAGTTGGATTTAGAACAAATGTTTACTTTTCTGGCTTAACTTTTGGGATTTGACTCACATTACAATGAGCACATTCTGCATCTGAAACCTTGCACATGTTCAGAAATAAGGCAGGGGCAAGCCACGCTCCCACACCCCTGTGTTAAGCATCTTGTGTGAATTCAGCCCAAGTCTCTCCCTCAGATTGAGTTTACCAATTATTAGGGAAGAATAAATGGAATTAAGACACATTGACCAGTGTAGGGCTTTGATTAGGAGCCCAGGGCATACCTAATAGTTGCAGGAAGCTCAGCTGCTCCAGGGCCCAGAAGCCTGGGGTGGGGCCAATGTCCATGGGTAATGTATTCATTGGCCAATGGGTGATTAATGCCCACTGAAGACTTGCTAAGTACATGGGGGCATCTCATATTCTGTACCGAGGGCCATTCCAAACTAGCTACGTCTCTGGTAGGAGCAGTATTGTACTTCAAGTAATCCAGGGTTTGAAAGATGTAACCCAAACATACCCAGTGTGACTCACTGCCTGTTTGTCTTTACAGCTGGTCAGTGCCTGGAGTTTTATAAATCTACTGCAGCCATAAGCTAACATTGGTAGTCCCTTTCAAGTCTGGCAGGAGAGGCTCCTGCATTCAGATCCAGTGGTCCTAAATGCAGGTGCCACATCTTATGCCCATGTCAGGGGCGCCATACTCCAGTAGTGTAAGTCACACATTAATGGAGGATGTTTGTTATCTCCTGGGTGTGTTCCCTTCTCATCTACATTTCTGCTGCTTCCCTTTCCAAACACATCCAAATTTGTCTCTGCAAACCTGTCGCAACTCATAGACGATTGCTAATACATTGACACCCAATCCAAAGGCTACTGGTATCCATGGGACTTTTTTCCATTGGCAGCAGTGGTCATTACGCCAGGCCCAGCTACGACCATTCACCAGTTACTGCTACTGAGGTTTCCCCATTAACTTTAATCCCACAGGATCTGCCCCGAACCTCCGTTGGTATAAAATGACTCTGGGAATTTCACTGGCTGGGAACGTTGCTCTGGTGGTGGCCATGATTGTTTGTCTTCTGTCAGGTACGTTTCTGAGTTAGTTTACCAATACATGTTCACTGAGGCCTTTCCAGTATCCTCCATGGGATTTGGAGGAAACCATGATGTTCGTGTGTCAAGGTTGCTTTTAAGCTAACAAAATATCCCTCTGGGGTGAAAGTTGAGGTGACTGACATTTCCGACTGGCCTCTAGAATTCCCTCAGTCTATGAAAAGCCATGCAATGACACTGGGCCGGGCCAGCCTTAGCATTTGCATGGCCCAGGGGTGACGGGCCCCTCCTTGGGGACCTAAAGGTGGTCATGTTTGGGGCCCCACTGGGAGGGATCAGGCTGCCCTGGTGAAAACAGGGGCCACTGTGGGGCCTCACAAAAGAGCGAGGCCTGGGGTGACCACCCTGGGTCGCCCTATGGTAAGGCCGTGCATACCGAGTCCCTTTTGATTTGTTCAGTGCCAATGGTCCATTGAGCTCAGCATCCTGTCTCCGACACTGGCCACCTTCACTCACTTCACGGAAGAACACAACAGGTCACAATGGAGTGATCCATTCCCGGCTGCCCCAGCCCAGCTCCTGACAATCAGGGGTTGCACCCCACTGACCTACTTGTCTAATCAATGCTACTTTACAGTTTCCTAACCCATGCTGTTTTGAAGCTCTCCAGAACATCTCTCAGGAAAAGAAGATGGTTAGAATCCAAGATGGTGCCTGTCAAGACAGCCTTACGCTTGAAGCTTTGGAGGATTTTCTTAAACTTAATCCATGTGGATCAGCTCAGGGCGGAATATCAGGTAACCGTTGTTCCTTCTGTTTCTAGACTGGATAAGTAAAGATTTTGTTTGGGGCCATGGCAAAAGCCAGTGCCGTCAAATAAACTATAGAGAGGATAAGTAAACCAAATGCTCTGGGTTCCTTGCTCACAACTGGCCCAATCACTGGGTCAGGTGATCTTCTGGGGTTGGCTTACCCAGTTGTATTAATCACCCAGTTCTGATTCCAACGTAACTGGGTGTTCTGATTGGACCGAAATAAATAAATAAAAATCCATTTTGCACATTCTCAAAATGGCCACTGCCATACAAGTAAAGTGTTTCATTCAGTCCGATTGGAAAAGTCCATGAAACTGGAATGGCTTATTTGATCCTACCCTTAGTTGACTCTAAGAGGCCTCCATTGCTACTCCCCAGCCATCCACACCCCAGCCCACCCTGCAAACGCTGCAATTGGAATTTTCCAGTCAGGCCTAGTGATGCGCACGCAGTTTGCCCTCGGTTGGTTTAAATAAGCAGTACTGCTCTGCTATGCAGAGAACAAGAGAAACCTCCAGCATACTTTCTTCCCCGCGACAGAGCACAGAAAGAGAAACTGAGACCTGCACAGAATCACATAATAAATCAATGACAGCTTGAGGGATTGGAAGTTTCAGGGGAGACTCTGTCCCCTAGCTCCACACTATCTGTCAAAAAAAACCTTGGCTGGAGCATCACCAACATAAACTGGTCACTGATAAAAGAGATCGGTCGCCAACAAAAGTTGGCTTCGTAAAGGAGATCACCTTTACTACATGGCCTCCATCTCTTACATTTTGGAGAAAAACACTAAAACAACATCCACTCTTTCTCTAGAGAGAAGTGCAGAGTCACTGTGGTTGCAGAATTCCCTGGTCACATCCTTAGTTGTTCTCCATCTGGAACAAATAGATAAAGACTGAAAAATGTTCTGCTTAGGGTCAAGAAGCCAAGGGGTCTGTGAAGAGTGATCTGGCCCCTCCCAGTCACTCAGCTTCTGCCAGTCCCAATGCTTTAGGGAAATGGGAGCATGAAAGTGCATTCCATGGACGGTGCCGTTCCACCAATCGGCTTTTCCTGCTCTGCAGAAGGGGTGTGCACCCGAAACATTTAAAGAGACCAAAATGGCAATTTTGGAGTTAAACATTAAAGACGGTGGGGCCGTTTCCAAGCCCCGTGGATCCCGTGCTTAGATGCGTGTGCGCCCGTACCAGTACAGAAACCACGCAGACCCTCATTGCCGGCACATAGTGCCGCGTGCGATCGGCCCCAGAAACATGAACCCATTTTGTGGGTTTTTTTGTTTTCATCTGAACCACCAGTGGGGACAGACCTACTCTTCATTCACAGGGGTAAGCTTTCCCCTGCACATCAGTGGGCAGTAGGGATGGGAGATGGTATTGAAAATCAGGATTGGTCCAAAATCAGACTAAACCAATTTTCAATCGGGGTTGAGATCATATTAATCAGAATCGGCTCCTATTTGAATCAATACGGCCTAAATCCGTGTCTGCCTCTGATTCTGCCTCCCCAGACTCCAGCTCAGTCCAAGTACTGAGCAGGGGTCAAGGGGAGGCAGAGCTTGGGGTAGAGGGGCAGTACAGGGGTGGGGAGGGGGATAGTTGCCTTGCAGGAGGACCCCAGTGCCTGGCACCTGCCTCCCCCAGACCCCTGCCTGTGCCCGCCTGCCCCAGTGCCTGCCTCAGCAGTGCTGAGGTGGGTGGCCAGGCAGGAGTCCAGGAGAGGTGGGTGTCGGGCAGGGGTGCTGGGCGGTAGAGCTGGCTGGGTAGGGGGGAGAGGGGGGTAGTTGTAAACACCTTTTATTCCCTAGGCTCTGGAGTTCGGCGGTGCCCTGCGGCACACTGCGCCAGGCAGAAATACTAGAGAAAATAAATGTGCGTGGTTTTAATTTTTTAGCTGGTATTTTGTTATTGTTGGTTTTTATTGGAATCATTGTTGTACGCCGCCCCGAGCTGCTATTGTGAAGGAGGGTGCAGGATAAAATATCATGAAATATAAATAAATAGAATATTTCTGCCTGGTGCGACCCTGAGGTGCCAGGTGCCGCTGGACTCCAGAGCCTGGGGGTGGGGGGGGGGGGAGGTAAGTTAACAACTACCCCCCCCTCCTTCCCCACCCAGTCAGCTCTGCCTCCCAGCACCCCTGCCCAGTGCTGCACACCTTCCCTGGACTCTTGCCCAGTTGCCTGCCCCAGCGCTGCTGAGGCAGGTGCTGGGGTGGGTGGGTACGGGCAGGGGTCCAGGGGAGGTGGGTGACGGGTACTGGGGTCCTCCTGCAAGGCAACTACCTCCCTCCCCACCTCTGTGAGGCCCCTCTACCACAGCTCTGCCTCCACTGGACCCCTGCCCAGCACCCTGGCTGGGCAGGAGTCTGGGGGAGGCAGAGCTGGGGGGCAGTTTGGCACACAGGAATCTGAAGACTCCTTACCCTGCTGGAGGAATCGATACTTTTAGATTGTATCCCCCCAGTAGGATCGGATTGCTTCTGATCAATACGATGGGCCCAAAATTTGACCAATTGTATTGATCCGATCCCGGTCTTCCCATCCCTAGTGGACAGTGCTAGTGACAGCAGCCAGGTGTGGGGGAGGAGTTTAAAAACAATCACCAGAGCGGTGGCAAGGGAGGAGACACCCCTCAGAAGCCAAGCCAATGAGATTGCCCCACTCCTGCTTTCATTGCTGCTGCCACCAATCAGGGCTGGCTTTAGAATTTGTGGGGACCAGGGTGAAGATAAAATGTGGCGCACCCTGTGGCTCCCTCCCCCCCTCGAGGGCTCCATTTTCATGCAGCGGTGGTCATGTTTGGGGCCTCACTGGGAGGGAGTGGGACTCCTGCACTCTGCCCTGGTGAAAATGGGGGTCACTGCGGGACCCCCGGAAAAGGAGGAAAAAGCAGGACCCGGGGTAGTCACCTTGCTACCAATGATCACGATTCCTCTTCCTGTCCCCACAGCCTGGTTTCCATTTCCACCGTCCCATCTCCTGGAGATACTCATAAGGGGGGCATACTGGTGTGATGGGGGAAATAAAAGATGACAGAGAGCAGCCAGTGCAGGGGCGTAGCTATCCTAGGGACAGGACGGACATTTGTCCTCGGGCCCAAACTGAAGAGGGGGGCACAAATCTTGTCTTGTAGCATGGCTGGGCGGAGCCTGAGCTGAGCGGAAGGGCCTGCAGTGCATGGCGGACATGGGACCCACTCGGCAGGCAGCACGGGACGGAGCAAGCACCGGCGGGGGGCGTCATGAGGCAGGCGGTGCAGCCGCAGCTTCCAGAGCCGAGGCGCAGCAAACGGAGGGAGGGAGAGGGTGTGTGGTGCCACGAGTGGGGTGGGACAGGGGAGAGGATGAGGGGGAGGGCCCAAGTCCATTTCTTGCACCTGAGCCCACGCCCCTGAGCCCATGTCATGTATTTGGGTGGGGGGATTGTTTGTGATTTCGACCTGTCTCCTACTGTTTAACTGTGGGTGCAAGGGTGAACTTGACAGACAGTTGTTCCTCAGCTAAACCCTTTGGGGTGGGAAGCTGGGGGAAACTCTGGTCATATTTTTTTTTAAATAAATTGTTAATTTAGTTACTGAGCCTTGTAAATTCCTTGCTGCTGGGCACTTAGGAGGTGGGAGCTGCTGGTCATTAGAAAAGCAGAGTTTCATAGCACCTAGGTCCTTGGGTCCCTTTTCTATGCCGATATTTCATTCCGCCATTTCAGAATTGCCCACAACTTTCCACAGCTTTCCCACCAGCATTCCACTAATTCCGTACCCTTTCCTTTGCGTCATTGGAATTATCAGAATTATCAGAAAGTGCCGGAATAATCTTGGAAAGTGTCAGAATAAACATTGTTCCGCTACTTTGACACTGTGACCACATGTTGGAAAGTGCCGGTGGAAGTAGCGGAATGAACGTCTCTACTGCACCGTGCTGCTCATTGTGGAAGAGCGATTTCCGCTAGAAACAGCTACTGCGGCGACTTGCTGTTTCAGCCCTAGTCCCATGTACCTCACGCAGTCTGACTGTGGGTGCTGGGTGACCCAGATGCTTTTCCCCGCTAGGCCCTTGGAAGTGGAGAGCATGGGGAAGCGGTGGAGATTTTTAAACAGCAGTTATCTGGAGTCTAAAATCTGACAGGGTTCCCTTGTGATATTGGGATCACCAGAACCTTCTTACAGAGAGAGCTGGGGGGAGGAAAAAAGAAAAAGCTTGTGAGTCTCAGTGTGCTTTCAGACAATATGGGTCCCGCCACGGCCACAGTCCCCTCCGGGTCATGGTGGGGACCCATCACTCCGGGTCGTACTCGACCAGGCTGCCAAAAAAATGTTATGGCAGCCCAGGGCAGGATGATGTACAGACATAAGTCCACACATCCCTGCTCCCACACTGCGTGAAGTGCCCCTCCCCCCATCTCATGGGTGGCCATGGTAGCCAATGATGGCCGCCATGGTGCCCAGCCCTCACTGCCACTCCATACCGGGTTGAGTGAAGCGGCTATTACTCTGGGTCTGCTGGCCGGTTCCCGACCATGGTGGAGCTTAACCTGGGATGTCACTTGGGGATTTCCCTGAGTGACAGCCTGGACAAAACTCCACCATGGTTGGGAGCAGGACTGTGGTAAAATCTGGGGGCTGTTTTTAAACATGATGTTGGCACGCGGATCAATCCATGCTACGGCGGATTAATCTGTGCCACCGTCATGTCTGAAAACACCCTCAGGCCAGACTCAGCGGCTACTATTTCCTCTATTTCCTCTGACCCGTCTGTGTCAGGGGAGCAACTCGCCTACGTTTTGTTGAGGTATCTGACCTGCTTCCCGTTCAGAGCTGGGTAAATGCTGGAAGGAGATTTCCCAGTTCACTCGTCAGCTGTTGACTCTTCCCCCAGGGCTGAGCTCGGCCTCTGACACACTGATCCCCTCTCTCTCCCCTGCAGCGAAGGTGACTCTGGATCCAGACACGGCTCATCCCCGGCTTGTCCTGTCTGAGGATCGGAAAAGTGTGCGATGGGGAGATGTCCTGCAGAATCTGTCTGACAGTTCTGAGAGATTCAGTTCTGGGACCTGTGTGCTGGGCCGTGAGGGATTCATCTCAGGGCAACACTGCTGGGAGGTGGAAGTGGGGGATGGAGGAGACTGGGCTGTGGGGGTCGCCAGAGAGTCTGTGAAGAGGAAGGGAAATAATATCACTCTTAGCCCTGAGGCAGGGATCTGGGCTCTAGAACTCTTCTCAGGTCAGTACTATGCTTTCACCTCCCCTGTAGCACGCCTGACTCTGAGCAGCTCCCTAAAGAAGGTCTGGGTTTATCTGGACCGTGTGAGGGGATGGGTGGTGTTTCTTGATGCCGATTCCGAGGCCCCAATCTTCACTTTCCCGCCAGCCGTATTCTCTGGGGAGAGAATCCACCCCTGGCTCTGGGTGGGGGAAGGATCCCCTCTCACACTACATCCCTAGGACACAGAAAGTAACATCCCTCAGGCCCCATGAAATGAGCTGACCTTGCTTCTAAAAGCACAGCTTCTAGGACAGTGGAAGACTCGGCCAGTTTCCTCTTGTGGGAGTTCCAAAGGGCTAAAAATAGATTCTCGTATTTTTGCCTTTGCCTGTATACTGCTGGGGGAGAGGGGAATCTCCCTCCTCTGTCCTCCCAAAATGCCCAACTGAACATGTTCATAGGTTTTATTAAGCTAAGAAGAAGACCAGGCTTGCTAGAGCTGGAAAAGAAGGTAAGGGTCGTAGAGGGAATAGCTGATTCACTCTCTGTTGTCAAAAGAAGATATGTCTGTATTTTATTCCCCCCAAATACCACAGATTTAAAAAAATCAGTGAGGTCAATCCCAAGCCCTGCGGCTCCTATGCACATGCATGCACATGGTTTCCACATGACACTATGTGCCGGCAACTAGGTCTGAAATAACATGTGGCATTGTCGAAGCACCCCCC
>QEPC01011579.1:76787-87342 GCA_003113815.1 Sphenodon punctatus | reverse complement strand
AAAAAAATAAATTCACTCAGCGTATAATTGGGTTGTGGAATCTACTGCCAGAGGTTCTGGTAAGGGCCAGTACTATAGCTGAGTTTAAAAGAGGTTTGGACAAGTTTCTGGAAGATAGGTCCATTAGCAGCTATTAGCCAGACAGGATCGGGAAACATGACGGGAGCTGGGGGAAAACAACAGACCTATTGTGACCTGTTAGGTGCTTCTCGCAAGACACCGTGATTGGCCACTGTCGGAGACAGGATGCTGGGCTAGATGGGCCATTGGTCTGACCCAGTATGACACTTCTGATGTTCTTATTTTCTTAACCTGATATTTTTGTTATCCTAGGATAATAATCACTGTTGACAGCATTTAGACAGACAAACTATCCTGTTGATAATGCTCTTATCCCAGGATAAGTGTCCATCTGAAAATGCCCTTATGCAGGTTCCAGTCTATAATAGCGACAGATGATGCATCTGCATCGGGGTCCAAAAACATTGGGGTGGGGACAACGCTCCTTGTTGCAGGTGCATTCCTTACTGCAAGGAGATGGGGGCGGGGGGGTGGGCATTCCACCTTCTGCAGCAGCCTGGGTTTCTGGGAATCTGTGGGTAAATCTCGCTGCTCAGTGGAAGCTTGAGTTCCATTCACTTCAGCAGGACTCAAGTTGGTGCTAAGAGAGAACAACGGTGCTGGAAATGTTGAGCTCTTCATGTGATTTCCAGGACACTCTACGTTCCTATCCTTGACCCCCGTTTGTATCTGCTCGTCACAGAAACAAACAAACATTGAGAGGCATAATATCGTGGCTGAATTTAATCAACTGCACCGGTTCCTGGAGGAACAAGAGCGACTCCTGCTGGCCCAGCTGGAAGAGCTGGACAAGGAGATTGTGAAGAGGAGGGAGGAGTATGTGGCCAAACTCTCTGCGGAAATCTCATCTCTGGGTGACCTGATCAGCGAGATGGAGAAGAAGTGTCGGCAGCCAGAGAGTGAATTCCTGCAGGTGCGACTGGGTGGGAAACAACCCTTGCAGGAGAACGGAGGAGAATGAGAACAGCGTGGGGCATCAGAGCGGATGGGCAGTTCTCCCACTGTTTCTCTCAAAGGCTGAAGCCACAAGTGATGGCTGGGCTGCCGCGTCCCACGCTGACCCGGGACAGGCAGCCCGGGTGGACGAGGGCGCACACCGGCTCCGCCTGGGTCAGTGGCAGTCCAGCCCAGGGGCAGGCAGAATGGGGAACGTCCGGCCAGCTGTCTCCGCCCCCGCATTGCATCCATTCCCCCATCCCCCTCCATGACGGGCAGTCATTGCAGCCAGTGACACCCACAGTGACACCAGCAGACTGGCCCAGAGACAGACATGCAGTTCCGGGACAGCCAGCTTTGTCCTGGTTGGGCGGGCCCTAGCCCGTGCTGCTGCTTCGGCTGGTTGCCGAGGTGAGAGCCCGGGCTAGCCGCCAACACTGTTCAGGTCAAATCTGGAGAACGGTTTGCAAGAATACCCACATCAGTTGGGTACCCAAATACCCCCAAAATCTGTAATTTCTAAAATTAATTTACTTAATTTTCGGGTTACTGATCAGTAAATTGGAACAGCAACCCAAAAACATGGAATGGAAATTTAAAAAAACAGGACCGGATGTCGACATTCTGGGACATCGGGTACCCGAATCGATCACTAATTGGGTTCTGATTATTCAGTGAAATAATAGTAGTAGAAATTCGATGAGTAGACCCATTTTCACAGGTCTTCGTTTCAGCTCTAAATGCAGCTATTTAATTGTGAAATATTGGTGTCTCTCATTAAGCCATTGAAATGACACTGATTCACTCCAGTTGGAGACTAGAGGGGCTGATCCTAAACCCTTGCACGTGCATTGTGTGTGGTTTGTGCGTTAGTCCCAACAGTTGGGGTGCGCGCAGGGTCTGAGTGGGGTTGAACGTGAGGTGTACGTGCGCTGTTTACGTGGCGCGCAGGGGGTAGAATCCGCCCCTAGGTGTCTCCATGATAGGCAGGATCCTCAGTGTGTGGAAATAACTCTCCTTTTCTCTTTCTGCTCTCTAGGGCATCAGAAGCACCCAAAAGAAGTAAGTGGCTCCTGCTAATTCCACTTTTTGATGCTGGGATGGGACATTGGGTAAGGCCACATGAGACCCACCTCACTTGCCTTGTGACGAGTTCCGCCAGCGCCAGTGTGGCAGGCATAGTTCACCATTCCTGTACATCGGTGTCATGGCCGGGGGCAGGATAGTTGACAGGCTGGCAGAGGTAGGGCTGGGCTGGGCGCCGCAGATGTGGGTGGCTCCTTAGCCCGCCCCAAAGCACGGTGGGTCCTGTAACAGCAGGCCACCTCCCCAGTTTCCCTCTGTGTGGAGGGGCAGATGGTTTGGACTGCTCTCCCCGGTGGCCAAAAATGTGACGGTTGCATTTGCCCTCCCTAGGGCGGGCAGGGCATCAGTCTGGCCCTGTCTCGTGCGGCCTTACCCATTGTTTCTGGACGTGAAAGCCGCAGGGCTGTCTTGATCTACACAGCTCAGTCAGACTCTCTACTCAGAAAGAATCCTGGCTCTGACGGTTACTAAAACTGTTTTTACTAAAATGGCTGCTGGGGCCATTCTGCGGACGCACGCCTTTTCCCGAGACGGCGCCAGTCGCGTTGCTGTCATTTTGGAAAAGGGCAGCAGGTCTGCGTGTGTGGAAAATGGCCACTCTGCATGCACAGACTGGCTGCCCTTTTTCAAAATGGTGTCAGCGCTGCTGGTGCCATTTTGGAAAAGGGTGCGCATGTGGAGAACGGACCCGGTGGCCATTTTGCACATGTGCAGGGATTGTTTTTTTAATAACAAAAATTGACACTTTTTTGTTCATTTTTGTGTTTTCGTTACCTTTGTTATCTGTTTTTGTATTTTAATTACTAAAACGAACATTTAGTAATTAAAATGACGAAAACTAATTGCACACCCCTAAGTACAAACATACAGGAACAGAGAGGCTCTGCCCCAAAGATCTTACAATCCCCACCCTGCATTTTCATGCTCAGTCAAAGTTTTCTGTAAGCTCCCGTTTCCACCCTCAAATCTGGGCCTCCCCCTTGTGTTGAAAGTTTTGGACTGGGTAGGATGAGTGACAAGTTGTTTCTCCCCAGATGTGAAAGGGAGAAGTTTCAGCATCCAGTGGCCTTTTCTCCTGAAATTAAATGGAAAATCTGGGAATTCTCTCAAAGAAACCCATTTCTGAAGAGAGTTACGAAGACATTCAGAGGTAATAAACTGTCACCTGTGTAATTTTCTGTTACAAATCACAGATGCATGTCCAATTCCCTGACTATGGAAGGAAATGGATTGTAGAGGTCTGGTTTTCACCTTTACTAGAGTTCTGGCAGTTTAAAGTGGATGTAAACTACACTTAAGGCTAGGGCTGTGCATAAGTATTTGTATCTCCATTTTTGTTCATACAAAACCAGAATCTGGACCGGCTGGCTGAAGTGCTGGAGACTGCAGTCCAGAAACAGTGGCAGGCCTGGCAGATGGGATGGCTCACTACAGGCTCCCTAAGCAGGCAGCTAGGGTGAAAGTCAAAGAGCAATCTGGCTCTGAGTTTTGCAGGGTCGGTTTTGAGACCTCATAAGCGCTCTGCGCGGGGCTGCCCTTGGTGACGGTCCGGAGACTGCAGCTGGTAGAAAACACGGTGGCCCGCAGCCCGCCTGTTGACTGGGAGAAGCTGCAGAGAGCACATTAAACCAGTGCTCCGGGCATCGCATTGGCTACTGATTGTCTTCCAGGCCCGATTCAAGGTGCTGGTTTTGACCTTTAAAGCCCTAGTAAAAGTAAAGATGGAGTCACTCCAGATTTTATTTATCACATCAGCTCCGTTGGTCTGTAGATAGGCCCCCGGTTACCATGGACCCTGCGGCTGAAGGTTTAGAGCAGGGGTTGGGAAGCTTTTCTGTCCCAGGGGCCACATTGAAAATTAGTACAAGCTCCGAGGACCCACATAGAGGTTGGGGGTGGGGGTGCTTAATAGGTGTATTGAAGAAAAGGAGGGCCCAATTCATGGATCTGTCCCCTACCTTTGTGTGCGGGCCCGCCTCTCTGCCCCATTATCCTGAACTGAGTTTTTCAGTGCTTGGGGGTAGAGACTGAATCTAGGAGCCAGATCTAGGCCCTGGAAAGAGGCCACATAAAAACTTGCCGAGGGCAACATTTGGCCTGAGGTTCCCCACCCCTGGTGTAGAGGAAGGGGGGCATGAGGCCTAATCGGATGGAATGTTTCTATTTCTTCTTATTGGGGGTGTATGTGCAATTTTGTATCAGTTTAATTAATTCAGAAAACAAATTAATAGCAAACTATATTCGTTTGATTTTGTGTTTTTCAATTTTTTAGTTTAATTTTATTAAAATATGTTTGTTTTTTTAAATCATTAAAAAAAATGACTGCGCACCCTTTTCCAAAAGCGTGCTGGCAGCATCAGCACCATATCGGGAAAGGGACGTGCATGCACAAAATGGCCCTGGCAGCCATTTTCTACATGCACGGTTATTTATTTTCTTAAATATATATTTTTAATAAAATAAAATTAAAAAATAAACTAAAACAGTAGAGTCCTTGACAACCCCCCCCCCCCCCCCGAAAATGAAGGGTTTTTTGTAAACGAAACCGAAAATGAATTACGTGCCTTCTGCACGCGTCTACTGTTTATTGGGGGAGGGGGGCATTGTGGTGTATCGGGGGAAGAGGGAATTATATGCTCAGGGTATTGTCAGAATTGTTTTCCTAACTTGTTTTGCTTTCATTTCTTTAACTGCCTGCATGTGCTTGTTTGTTCTTGGTCCGTGTACTAGCCTGAATTGGTTTGGACTACACTCAACTAGGAAGTAATAAAGTTCCTGGTTTGGTGTCAGGACATTAAAAATAGGGACCTTATCAGCCAGGCAATTCACTTCTCACCTTTTTCTGCCTCTAGATACTGTGTCAGCCACACCCAAGTACAGCACAGGTAAGTCTCTGGGACCAAAGGGGGGTGGGGCACTGGAGGGTGCAAGCTTCCATGGGTGAAAACAGATGCGCGGGCGGCAAAAGGCTCCTCCCTGGCCTGCCCTGGAGTGGGAAACTGCCCCCCCCCCCCCCCCCCNCAGGGAGGAACACCAAATAAATGTGCTGGTCCGCATGGGAAGCCCTTGGTCCGGGATGGTCACCCTGGATCGGGCCCAGGGAACATCCCTGGCCAGCTACCCGCCTACCTGCCCCAGGGCATCTGCGGTCCAACATGTGGCAGGCGGGGAAACAGATGAGCAGGTGAGTTCTGGGCCACAGTGGGGCAACACGGGTCTGTTTACCCCTCATGTAAATGACCGTGACTGATCAACAGAAAAGCAATCAAAGGGTTTTCCGTACTAAGTGCCCCTAACTGTGGGCCTCTCTTGTAACGTCAAGAGCTTCTGTCTGAGGCCCGGGGTGGGGAGGAGAAGGAAGGAGGGAAATTTCCATGGGCCTGATTCTGATTTCCATTCAGAGCTGGGTACATGAGGAGGAAGGAGATTCCCTGATTCACTCTCCAGCTGGGGCAGGTTCTGCCACTGACAGGGGCATAGCTAGAACAGGCACAGCAGGGGCAGCCGCGCTGGGGTCCACGAGTCTGGGGGGGGCCCACACGCATGTATAGCGCATCTGCCCCCTGGAGTGGAGTGTTCCAGCAGGGGCCAATTCCAGGGGGGTGCGACAGGCACAGCATTCATTTTTTGTTTGCAAAACCCCCTTCGTTTTCAGGGTTTTGTTTGTAAATAAAAAAAATATATTCTGGTTCAGTTTTTTCATTGTTTTTCCATTTATTTTTATTAAATAAATATATATATTAAAAAAATCACGGACCACGCACAAAATTGTCGCCAGACCATCCTGCGCATGCGGAGCCCTTTCCCAAAACGGTGCCAGCAGCGTTGGTGCCATTTTGGGAAAGGGCAGCCGGTCTGTGCCTGCGCAAAGTAGCTGCCGCACAATCGCAGTCCAGCCGCTGTTTTCCACAATGGCGCTGGCCGGGGAAGGGCGCACACATGCAAAATGGCCCCAGGGGTCATTTGGTGCCTACACAGATTTTTTAATTATTATTATTTCTATTTTTATAAGGAAAAAAGACAATTTTTCATTTTCATCCATTTTCATTATCTTGTCCTATCGTTTTTGTGTTTTACTAAAATGGACATTGCTTTTAGTAATTAAAAAAACAAACCCCTTCTTGCACAACCCTAGCCGGTTCCACCTTCTGCACTGGGGCCCATTCCAGTCTAGCCGCACAAGAACGTAAGTGGTGCCGTACTCGACCAGACCAATGGTCCATCAAGCCCAGAATCCTGTCTCCGACAGTGGCCAGTCTCGAAACCTACTTGGCTCATAGCCATTAATGGACGTATCCTCCAAGAACTTATCCAATCCCCTTTTAAAACTAGCTATGCTACCGGCCATGGCCACTTCCTCTGGCAGTAAATTCCACACATTAATTTTGCGCTGAGTGGGAAAAAAACACTTTCTCTTATTTGTTTTAAATCTACGGCCAGTTAATTTCGTGGAGTGTCCCCTTGTTCTAGTGCTGTTGGAGAGGGTAAATAACCGCTCCCTATTTATGTGTTCCACACCACCCCCGGCCACTAATATCTTTAAACCCCCCCCCAGGGTTGAGTTCTGCCTCTGATGCACCAACTCTCTCTTTCTCTGCCACTCTCCTCCCCACTCCCACCCCTGCAGCGAATGTGACTCTGGATCCAGACACCGCGTATCCCTGCCTTGTCTTGCCTGAGGATCGGAAGAGTGTGAGATGGGGTGAGACCCGGCAGGATCTGCCCGACAATCCTGAGAGATTTGATTTTTATTCTTGTGTGATGGGCCACGAGGGGTTCACCTCAGGGAGACATTGCTGGGAGGTGGAGGTTGGAACCACCTGGGCCGTGGGAGTCGCCAGAGAGTCCGCAAAGAGGAAGGGAGAGATTGTTTTTAGCCCAAAGTCGGGGATCTGGGCTGTGGGGCTGTGGGGGAATCAGTACCGGGCTCTCGCCTCCCCTAGAACCCGCCTGTCCCTGAGTAACCCTCCTAGGAGGATCCGGGTTTATCTGGACTATGACGGGGGGTGGGTGGCATTTCTCGATGCTGATACCAACGCTCCGATCTTCAGTTTCCTACCAGCTTTGTTCTCTGGGGAGAGAATTCACCCCTGGTTCTGGGTGGGGGGGAAATCCCCCCTCACACTGTGTCCCTAGGAAGCGTAATGCAACATCCCACCAGGTGCCATGAAATGTGCCTCTCTCTCCTGCACAATCACAGACTCTTATGACTCTGGAGGGCTCAGCCAGGTTCCCCTCTTGGGAGCTTCGTCCAGGGCCCAACCTCCCAACCATAGAGACATGGGGATAGAGAGGAGGTGGCACTCTGGCTGTGTCTCTCTAGTTGGAGGGGAGTGCTGCGTGCTGGAAAGGGTGACATTCTAAGCTAGGACTCTGTGCTCCAAGAGAACCCCCTCTCTTGGCTGAGGTGAGGGCCCAACCCAGGCAGGAGCCCATTAGGAGAGAGGGAGAGAACCAATTGTAGAAAAGAGAGATGGGGAGACTTGACTAAAATTAGGGGAAGTGGAGGAGAGATTTGGCCAACAGGGGCCGAGAGAGGGAACCATTTCCAGGTGAGCTATTGTTTCCTATGAATGATTGCTTCTTGTGAAAACGAGACATTGCATCATTAGCCAATATACCGACTGGGCTATTCCCTTGTGCAGAAAACGTCAGCACTTGACTGTCTCACAATTGTGCCGGTCTGCAAGAGGAGATGGCAAGGGCTTTAGCGCCAAAGCTTGTCTTAAAACAATACTTCCTTTTTCTTCCATCTTACTTCGTGTTTTAATCTCAGACATCGGAGAATAAAAAATCAGTTTGGAGCCTCTTTTACACCCCCCACACCCCCAAATAGGACTTACTTTATGTGCTGTGTTAAATTTCATCTTTGGGATTGTCTATTCTGGAGTTGTAGGAGAAAACTCACAACCAGAGCTGAAACAGGTACCGGATTTGGTAGCCGCAGCTAATTCCTGCATTTTCGGGTATCCAAATCGGTACCCGAATACAATCCAAGTAGGCTGCTGATAAGGGCATATTGCTAATTTTAATGACTGTTTGCTTATTGTTAGAGACTGCTTGGTAGAATAAGTGTTGAGGCCTAGGGATATAGAGTATGGCGTAGAAGTGTAAGTTCAGTTTGCTACTCGACGTTGCTAACCTAAAATCATGTCAAGAGAGATGCCTAGGAGTAAGCAGTCAAACTGGTAGGCCTCAACAAGAGAGAGAAGCCTGATAAGGATGCTGACTGGAGTAGAGATTTTACCTGATTTAGTTGCAATTGCAGTAAGACGACCAGCTTAATGAACAATCCTTGTGGCTCACCGTATATGTGGCTCTGTTTGCGTCATGGTCTAAGTAAAAAATGCCCCTGAATGGAAAGCTACTCGTTGAGTCGCTCAACACCCCCAGGACTCTGTTCTGAATGCCACTGGAGCATTTGACACAGAGTCTTTGGGTAAAACCACATGAGACAGGGAAAACCCAATCCCTCCCCACACCCCGGGGAGGGCGAACGCAGCCAACCTACTTTGGGCCAGCAGGAAGAGCGGTCTAAACCGTCTGTCCTGCCACAAGGCAATCAGGCAGGCCGGCCGCTGCCACAAGTCCCGCCAAGCCCCAGGGTGGGCCAGAGACTCAGCCACATGTGTGGGCGCCTGGCCCCGCCCCACCCACCATTCCCCAGTCCATGCCTGATTCCGCCCCCATCTGTGATGTGGATGCACAGGAATGGTGAACTGTCCCTGCCACTCTACGGTGACAGCAAACCCCACCCTGGGGCCCGGCCACACAGGAGGTGGCCTGTTATCTCACATTGGGCAACCTTAATCCATGCTGGGCAACAGTAACACACGATGTGTCACCGGTCTTCTCTGGTGGACGCATTGCATAGCAGCCAGTTGACTGTCCCGGGGCAGAGCTGGGCGAACACACCTGGCGGCCGCCAGCCATATGAACCGCTACATCGTGGGGTACGTTTGCCTAATGTAGGGTACTGCTGCCCAAAGTGGAATAACGTCTTGTGGGGCCTCGTCCTTTGATAGCAAGAACTTCCTGCGTCGATCCCCGTAGTCTCCAAGAGGGTAAGCGGAACCTCCTCGGAAGGACTAGCCATCCTTTCGAAGGGGTTTCTTAGTGTAGAGCATCCCTATTTAGGATTTAAGGATTTCTATGTAATATTTTTTCTTATCTTTTAAATAATAGCAGGAACCAAGTTAGTCATTGAGTGTGTTACTGGACCTTCTTTCTCATTTACTTTCCTGGTATGTCCGATCTATGTACTGTTTCCATCACTATTCAACTATCTGATTATTGGGATCATTAAAATCACTCTTTTAATAAAGCTAATTTCTTTTAAAACCTCTGGCTCCGTGTTGGTTTCCTGTGTGGGGAAAATAAAAAGAACACCAGTGGATTGAACCTAGATTGGGAATATTTCTACTGAAATAATACCTGAAAAAATACCTTCATCTTCCCGAGACCTCACGTGTGGAGTCCCGCGGGGTTCTATTCTGTCCCCTTTCCTGTTCAACGTGTAGATGCAGCCACACAACGAGGTCGTGAGACGGTTTGGTGTGCGGTGTCATTAGTATGCTGATGACACCCAGCTCTAACTCTCTTTTTCCTCCGACCCAGGCCCCGCAGTCTCGGCGCTTACCCAGTGTCTGGTGGCTGTGGGGGACTGAATGAGGACGAGCCAACTGAAACTGAAACCTGACAAGATGGAGGTGATGTTAGTGGGTAAGGCGGTGGGTGTGGCATCTCCCATCATTGATGGGGTTCATCTCCCACTGGTTCCCCAGGTTCGTAGCCTCCTCGATTTGCGGCTCCGCCTGGATGCTCAGGTTGGGACTGTGGCGAGGAGCGCTTTTCGCCAGTTACATCTGGTACGGCGGCTTCGACCGTATGTCTCAGGCTTGGACCTGGCCACTCTCATCCATACTTTCATCGCCTCAAGACTGGACTATTGTAACGCGCTCTACGTGGGGCTACCCATGGTGACAGCTCAGAGACTGCAACTGGTGCAGAATGCGGCAGCCCGTCTTCTTATGGGGATGGGTCACTGGGAACACATTACACCGGTGCTCTGCTCTCTGCACTGGCTGACTATAGTCTTCTGGGCCCAATTCAAGGTGTTGGTGCTTAACTATAAAGCCCTAAATGGCCTGAGCCACATGTATCCGCAGGACGGCCTCATTCCCTGGGCCCTGGAGCAGCTCCTGCGGTTTGCTGGGAGTGCCCTGCTTGTGGTCCCCCATGTATATCAGGGGCACAGCATTTGTTTTAATTTTTGATTTAATGCCCTGTGATTCAATTGAGGTTTTGAAATCGTGAGATGTAACTGTTAGTCTGGTGATCTGCCTACTTTTAAACCTGGCAGAGGAGGTGAATATAACCTGCCTAACTGAAATTGCTGGATTAAGTAATGTAATGTCCATCCAATGTTAACCCTGGGAACTCCTTGCTTCTG
>QEPC01011579.1:59079-76687 GCA_003113815.1 Sphenodon punctatus | reverse complement strand
TAAAAAATGCCCCTGAATGGAAAGCTACTCGTTGAGTCGCTCAACACCCCCAGGACTCTGTTCTGAATGCCACTGGAGCATTTGACACAGAGTCTTTGGGTAAAACCACATGAGACAGGGAAAACCCAATCCCTCCCCACACCCCGGGGAGGGCGAACGCAGCCAACCTACTTTGGGCCAGCAGGAAGAGCGGTCTAAACCGTCTGTCCTGCCACAAGGCAATCAGGCAGGCCGGCCGCTGCCACAAGTCCTGCCAAGCCCCAGGGTGGGCCAGAGACTCAGCCACATGTGTGGGCGCCTGGCCCCGCCCCACCCACCATTCCCCAGTCCATGCCTGATTCCGCCCCCATCTGTGATGTGGATGCACAGGAATGGTGAACTGTCCCTGCCACTCTACGGTGACAGCAAACCCCACCCTGGGGCCCGGCCACACAGGAGGTGGCCTGTTATCTCACATTGGGCAACCTTAATCCATGCTGGGCAACAGTAACACACGATGTGTCACCGGTCTTCTCTGGTGGACGCATTGCATAGCAGCCAGTTGACTGTCCCGGGGCAGAGCTGGGCGAACACACCTGGCGGCCGCCAGCCATATGAACCGCTACATCGTGGGGTACGTTTGCCTAATGTAGGGTACTGCTGCCCAAAGTGGAATAACGTCTTGTGGGGCCTCGTCCTTTGATAGCAAGAACTTCCTGCGTCGATCCCCGTAGTCTCCAAGAGGGTAAGCGGAACCTCCTCGGAAGGACTAGCCATCCTTTCGAAGGGGTTTCTTAGTGTAGAGCATCCCTATTTAGGATTTAAGGATTTCTATGTAATATTTTTTCTTATCTTTTAAATAATAGCAGGAACCAAGTTAGTCATTGAGTGTGTTACTGGACCTTCTTTCTCATTTACTTTCCTGGTATGTCCGATCTATGTACTGTTTCCATCACTATTCAACTATCTGATTATTGGGATCATTAAAATCACTCTTTTAATAAAGCTAATTTCTTTTAAAACCTCTGGCTCCGTGTTGGTTTCCTGTGTGGGGAAAATAAAAAGAACACCAGTGGATTGAACCTAGATTGGGAATATTTCTACTGAAATAATACCTGAAAAAATACCTTCATCTTCCCGAGACCTCACGTGTGGAGTCCCGCGGGGTTCTATTCTGTCCCCTTTCCTGTTCAACGTGTAGATGCAGCCACACAACGAGGTCGTGAGACGGTTTGGTGTGCGGTGTCATTAGTATGCTGATGACACCCAGCTCTAACTCTCTTTTTCCTCCGACCCAGGCCCCGCAGTCTCGGCGCTTACCCAGTGTCTGGTGGCTGTGGGGGACTGAATGAGGACGAGCCAACTGAAACTGAAACCTGACAAGATGGAGGTGATGTTAGTGGGTAAGGCGGTGGGTGTGGCATCTCCCATCATTGATGGGGTTCATCTCCCACTGGTTCCCCAGGTTCGTAGCCTCCTCGATTTGCGGCTCCGCCTGGATGCTCAGGTTGGGACTGTGGTGAGGAGCGCTTTTCGCCAGTTACATCTGGTACGGCGGCTTCGACCGTATGTCTCAGGCTTGGACCTGGCCACTCTCATCCATACTTTCATCGCCTCAAGACTGGACTATTGTAACGCGCTCTACGTGGGGCTACCCATGGTGACAGCTCAGAGACTGCAACTGGTGCAGAATGCGGCAGCCCGTCTTCTTATGGGGATGGGTCACTGGGAACACATTACACCGGTGCTCTGCTCTCTGCACTGGCTGACTATAGTCTTCTGGGCCCAATTCAAGGTGTTGGTGCTTAACTATAAAGCCCTAAATGGCCTGAGCCACATGTATCCGCAGGACGGCCTCATTCCCTGGGCCCTGGAGCAGCTCCTGCGGTTTGCTGGGAGTGCCCTGCTTGTGGTCCCCCATGTATATCAGGGGCACAGCATTTGTTTTAATTTTTGATTTAATGCCCTGTGATTCAATTGAGGTTTTGAAATCGTGAGATGTAACTGTTAGTCTGGTGATCTGCCTGCTTTTAAACCTGGCAGAGGAGGTGAATATAACCTGCCTAACTGAAACTGCTGGATTAAGTAATGTAATGTCCATCCAATGTTAACCCTGGGAACTCCTTGCTTCTGACTGGGTTATACCCTGGCTCCACCTACCTGTCACAGCCAGGCCTTGAACCCCTGGCCTTGGGGCTTCTAGGAGGTACTCTCTGCAGCCTGCACTATTGGCGATGTGCTGCAGGGGGCGGCGCTCTCTCCCTGTTTGTGGCATCCTCCCTTTCTCTCCTGCCTTGCTCACCACTCACACCTGCCACGGTCTGATTGGCTCTGTGGAGTATACTATTTAGGACTGCTGAGGGCAGTGGCAGGTGTGGAGCTTCAAGTTGCTTCCTCTTGGACTTGTGCTTGACCCACTCGCCTTGTTCTTTCTCCTCTACACGCACCTTGCTTACCCTTTGTCCTTGTTGTGAGTAGTGTCTGGTGGTGGTAAGTTTCTGGGTACTGTTTCCCCCCTTTGTGTGCTGAGTGTGTGAGGCCCCTTCCCCTCCCTTTGGGATGGTGTGTGTTCTTTGTGGGTCAGTGTGATTCTGCCTAGTTCCCTCCTCCCTTGTCTACCCACACCAGGGTGGAGGTTGTTTGTTTCCCTCTTACGTCCTGCCTTGTTCTCATGTTAGTCTGCCTTCCTGTTGTTCTCATTGTCCTATGGTTAGTTCCCTATTGTCTGCTGTCTGTGTCTCCGTTCCTTCCTATTGTTGCCCCCTAGTTTCTGTGTAGCCTGGTGTCTCTACATTCTAGTTGTTCTCTTTATTCTTGTCCCTCCCTCGCTCCCCTCCTCACTCCCCAAGTTTCCCTCGCTCCCCTCCTCGCTCCCTGAGTTTCCCTTGCTCCCCCATGCCTCTGGTGTACTCCCTTGCTTCAGGGTTCCCTCGTCTTGGCTCCCCTCGCTCCTTGCCCTCGCTCCCCTCCTCGNCTTTGGGCCAGCAGGAAGAGCGGTCTAAACCGTCTGTCCTGCCACAAGGCAATCAGGCAGGCCGGCCGCTGCCACAAGTCCCGCCAAGCCCCAGGGTGGGCCAGAGACTCAGCCACATGTGTGGGCGCCTGGCCCCGCCCCACCCACCATTCCCCAGTCCATGCCTGATTCCGCCCCCATCTGTGATGTGGATGCACAGGAATGGTGAACTGCCCCTGCCACTCTACGGTGACAGCAAACCCCACCCTGGGGCCCGGCCACACAGGAGGTGGCCTGTTATCTCACATTGGGCAACCTTAATCCATGCTGGGCAACAGTAACACACGATGTGTCACCGGTCTTCTCTGGTGGACGCATTGCATAGCAGCCAGTTGACTGTCCCGGGGCAGAGCTGGGCGAACACACCTGGCGGCCGCCAGCCATATGAACCGCTACATCGTGGGGTACGTTTGCCTAATGTAGGGTACTGCTGCCCAAAGTGGAATAACGTCTTGTGGGGCCTCGTCCTTTGATAGCAAGAACTTCCTGCGTCGATCCCCGTAGTCTCCAAGAGGGTAAGCGGAACCTCCTCGGAAGGACTAGCCATCCTTTCGAAGGGGTTTCTTAGTGTAGAGCATCCCTATTTAGGATTTAAGGATTTCTATGTAATATTTTTTCTTATCTTTTAAATAATAGCAGGAACCAAGTTAGTCATTGAGTGTGTTACTGGACCTTCTTTCTCATTTACTTTCCTGGTATGTCCGATCTATGTACTGTTTCCATCACTATTCAACTATCTGATTATTGGGATCATTAAAATCACTCTTTTAATAAAGCTAATTTCTTTTAAAACCTCTGGCTCCGTGTTGGTTTCCTGTGTGGGGAAAATAAAAAGAACACCAGTGGATTGAACCTAGATTGGGAATATTTCTACTGAAATAATACCTGAAAAAATACCTTCATCTTCCCGAGACCTCACGTGTGGAGTCCCGCGGGGTTCTATTCTGTCCCCTTTCCTGTTCAACGTGTAGATGCAGCCACACAACGAGGTCGTGAGACGGTTTGGTGTGCGGTGTCATTAGTATGCTGATGACACCCAGCTCTAACTCTCTTTTTCCTCCGACCCAGGCCCCGCAGTCTCGGCGCTTACCCAGTGTCTGGTGGCTGTGGGGGACTGAATGAGGACGAGCCAACTGAAACTGAAACCTGACAAGATGGAGGTGATGTTAGTGGGTAAGGCGGTGGGTGTGGCATCTCCCATCATTGATGGGGTTCATCTCCCACTGGTTCCCCAGGTTCGTAGCCTCCTCGATTTGCGGCTCCGCCTGGATGCTCAGGTTGGGACTGTGGCGAGGAGCGCTTTTCGCCAGTTACATCTGGTACGGCGGCTTCGACCGTATGTCTCAGGCTTGGACCTGGCCACTCTCATCCATACTTTCATCGCCTCAAGACTGGACTATTGTAACGCGCTCTACGTGGGGCTACCCATGGTGACAGCTCAGAGACTGCAACTGGTGCAGAATGCGGCAGCCCGTCTTCTTATGGGGATGGGTCACTGGGAACACATTACACCGGTGCTCTGCTCTCTGCACTGGCTGACTATAGTCTTCTGGGCCCAATTCAAGGTGTTGGTGCTTAACTATAAAGCCCTAAATGGCCTGAGCCACATGTATCCGCAGGACGGCCTCATTCCCTGGGCCCTGGAGCAGCTCCTGCGGTTTGCTGGGAGTGCCCTGCTTGTGGTCCCCCATGTATATCAGGGGCACAGCATTTGTTTTAATTTTTGATTTAATGCCCTGTGATTCAATTGAGGTTTTGAAATCGTGAGATGTAACTGTTAGTCTGGTGATCTGCCTACTTTTAAACCTGGCAGAGGAGGTGAATATAACCTGCCTAACTGAAACTGCTGGATTAAGTAATGTAATGTCCATCCAATGTTAACCCTGGGAACTCCTTGCTTCTGACTGGGTTATACCCTGGCTCCACCTACCTGTCACAGCCAGGCCTTGAACCCCTGGCCTTGGGGCTTCTAGGAGGTACTCTCTGCAGCCTGCACTATTGGCGATGTGCTGCAGGGGGCGGCGCTCTCTCCCTGTTTGTGGCATCCTCCCTTTCTCTCCTGCCTTGCTCACCACTCACACCTGCCACGGTCTGATTGGCTCTGTGGAGTATACTATTTAGGACTGCTGAGGGCAGTGGCAGGTGTGGAGCTTCAAGTTGCTTCCTCTTGGACTTGTGCTTGACCCACTCGCCTTGTTCTTTCTCCTCTACACGCACCTTGCTTACCCTTTGTCCTTGTTGTGAGTAGTGTCTGGTGGTGGTAAGTTTCTGGGTACTGTTTCCCCCCTTTGTGTGCTGAGTGTGTGAGGCCCCTTCCCCTCCCTTTGGGATGGTGTGTGTTCTTTGTGGGTCAGTGTGATTCTGCCTAGTTCCCTCCTCCCTTGTCTACCCACACCAGGGTGGAGGTTGTTTGTTTCCCTCTTACGTCCTGCCTTGTTCTCATGTTAGTCTGCCTTCCTGTTGTTCTCATTGTCCTATGGTTAGTTCCCTATTGTCTGTGTCTCCGTTCCTTCCTATTGTTGCCCCCTAGTTTCTGTGTAGCCTGGTGTCTCTACATTCTAGTTGTTCTCTTTATTCTTGTCCCTCCCTCGCTCCCCTCCTCACTCCCCAAGTTTCCCTCGCTCCCCTCCTCGCTCCCTGAGTTTCCCTTGCTCCCCCATGCCTCTGGTGTACTCCCTTGCTTCAGGGTTCCCTCGTCTTGGCTCCCCTCGCTCCTTGCCCTCGCTCCCCTCCTCGCTCCCAGGGTTTCCCTTGCTCCCCCATGCCTCTGGTGTACTCCTTTGCTTCAGGGTTCCCTCGCTCCTCCCCTTGCTTCAGGGTTCCCTTATCTTGGCTCCCCTCGCTCCTTGCCCTCGCTCCCCTTCTTGCTCCCAGGGTTTCCCTTGCTCCCCCGTGCCTCCAGTGTACTCCTTTGCTTCAGGGTTCCCTCGCTCCTCACCTTGGCTCCCCTTGCTCCTTGCCCTTGCTCCCCTCACCTTTGCTCCCCTTGCCTTGGCTTATTGCCACGGCCCTTTCTCCCTGGGCCTCATTTCCCCATCCCCTACCCTTGGGTTCCTGCCCCTTACCTCTGGTTCCCTGTCCCTTGACCTCAATGATGAGCCGTAGGCGTTCTTAGACCAGCAGTGCTGGTATCCATGCTGAACACCCTACCTCCTTGGTATCGGAGAGCGGCTGAGAGGTTTCCCCGTTTTGTACTAAGGGACATCCCAGATTCCCTACACCCTGTCCCCCCTCCTTCCTACCTGCTGCTCCTCCCCTTTCCCTGACTCAGCCCCTGGAGTCATCTCATTCCCCTTCCGACTGCCCCTTTTCTCCTCCCCTTTCCCTGGCTCCACCCCTGGAGCCTGACACTACCGTATCCCTGGCTCCGCCTACCCTATCCCTGGCTCCGCCTACCATATTCCTGGCTCCGTCCCTAGGCTAGGCTCCACCCCTAGGCTGGCCTGGCCTTACTACCCCAGTGCCCCTCCAACGTCAAAACCCATCAGCCGCCCCTGGTCTGGTCTATGTTGCGCGCTGCACCTATTCCCAGTCTTGTTCCTGTCTTCTTGTGTTCTCCCCTTAGTGCTCTAGTTGTGTTCCCTAGCCTTGACCCTTTAGCTTCTAGGTCCCCTGTTGCCACAGGCCCTGGTACCCCTGCAGCCTTGCGTGTGTTCCAGTCCTGTTTCTAGCCCCTTGTGCTCTCCCCTTATTGCCCTAGCTATGTCCCCTAGCCTTGATTCTTGCTCTCCTTTAACTTCCAGGTCCCCTGTTCCCTGTTGCTTTAGGCCCGTATACCCCTCCAGCCTTCTGGTTCTCCTCTGCTTCCATACCTCTAGTTCCTCCTTGGTACCTAGCTGTGCCCTTGTTTCCTATCTCGCACCCCCTCACCCCCTTCCATCCCAGGCCCCCAGTCTCTCTCCCTGAGTCCGTCCCCCCCCCCCTGGTTTACTCACCATCACAGGCAGGCACCAGTCAGGCAGTTGAGTTCAGTGTTCAGTGGAGGCGCTCGGCGGTGAGATGTACTGCGGAGCACATGCTCAACTGAGTCAGTTCAAGCATGCCCGCTGCAGCACATCTCGCCACCGAGCGCCTCCACTGAACGCCCAGGTGAGGCTTTGCATTGAGCCCATAGGACTCAATGCAAAGCTGTCGCGAGCAGGAAATTTCATTTTTGAGGGGCGCGCTTGGACTGAATGCTCAGCCGCCCGGCACGCATTCAGTCCAAGTTTGTCCCTTCTGGGACTCCAGACTCTGGAGTCCCAGAAGGAGTCCAGACCAGACAGAGGCTAGCGCTCACTGACTGAGCGCTCTGTCTCTGCCGGGCGGCTGAAATTGACATCGGAGTGCCGCGCTGCTCTGACTGCAAGCCAAGCTGGAGCAGTCAGAGCAGTGCGGTGCTCTGATGTCAATTTCAGCCGCCCGGCAGAGACAGAACACAACTGAGCCTCCGTGTCAGTGCGGAACCAGGGGGACGGGGGAGAGCAGCAGGGGCAGGGCACTGACCCAGGCACCCTCAGGTGAGGGCCACCACTAGACCAGACACACCAAAAGGAGAAGTTGTTGCTCCGCCCAACTTCCGGTGGGCGCCAGCAGGCTTTAAATATTGACTGGTAGCCAATCAGAAAGTTGGGAGGCAGGACCGGGGCAAAGGGACACAACTGGGAGTGGGCGTGGCATGGCAGAGGCTAGGAGAACACAGGAGGAGACAGGGGGAAGAGGGAACTGGGCTGAAGTCAGGCCTGAGTAGGTGGCATCAGCAGCCGGGGGCACAGGCATGTCAAACCCCTGCAACCAGCTTGGGGTTTGAGGCCTGGACTTGACAGGGTGTTGAGGTCATGGTAATTTACAATAGGAAATGCCATGGGGTTTAAAGGCAGAAACTAAGAAATAAAACCCTGCTTGGGGGGGCTACTCTGCATTTACAGATCTTGCTTCAGGAGTGCTGGGCTAAGTTCCTCCTCTGCTGGGTTTGAGCCTCTGCCCAGGGAGAATGAGTCACGTTGTAGAACTAAACATTCAACTGAACAAAGCAGCCTAGTCATGGACCAGTTGTGTTTAAAACAGTGTTGGCTGGTGATTACCTAATCACAGCATGGCTCGGTCACTCACAGTGAGAGCTGGCCCCCCTCCGGGTACAGAGGATCTGAGTTGTGAACACAGAGAATGAAATCTTCACCAGCTGAAGGAACCTGGCTCAACTAAGGAACCCTACCAGGGACAATATACCTCCCACCCACCCAGGGCATTTCATGCTTTGTGCTAGCTTGAAACAGAGTCTTCTTTGTACTGCCTCATCCTTTCTGTGCCAAAACCTATTCTGTCTCGGGATGGACTAACAGAACGCGATTTGGATGTTCGGATGTTTGGTCGTTCGGTTCAAAACCCGAGTTCGGGTTCGATAGTTTGGTTCAGCCGAGTTCGGTTTGGCCGAACTTGGCTGAACATTCAAAAATAGTGAAATCAAAGTCGAAACCGAAACCAAAATGAAATCGAAACCGAAACCTAATTTTTGGCCCTGGAAAGATGTTTTTCCTGCCTCTGAACTCGGCCGAACACGACTGAACTGTTCGGTCGTTCGAGAGTTTGGTTCGGACGTCCAAACAGACTGAGTTCGGTCCGAACTCCGAACATCCAAACCGCATTCGCCCATCCCTAATTCTGTCTTTAGAAAAACAATCAGGGAAAGAAGCCCTTGCCTCCTACCTGCTTTAGATTTGTATACGTTCTGTTTTTGAGTTTTAAAAAAAAGGAAATAATAATAATATTTTATTGTGTGGTCTTTGACCATTGCAGTGATGTATACCAACACATTGAAAAAGCATATATATGATGAACAATTATTATGTAAACGGGGAACAAGCAAGTATATAACATTACATTATGTTTTAAAATAAAACAATAAAATAAAAATAAGGAAATTGATTCTCGCATTTCTCAAATGTTCTTTTAAATTTGTTAGTAATATAACCATTATCTTATCTTTTTATACCTTGTTAATGCATTTTATTTATAGGTTATAGTGATTTAATACTGTATTTCATCATATTCATGATAGTTTGCATTTATTCAAATGTTGAAATATATTTTGTTTTAGTAACTTTTTTTTTTCCAACTGTTGTAATTTATTTTATATTCTAGTAAAGATTTTAAAAGTTCATGCCCTGGATTTGGCTCTGTTATTTCTGGCTTGGGAGGGACAAATCCATTTCTAGGATCTGACTGACAAATTTATCAGTCAACAGGCAAGCATCCCTCCCTGAACGCACAACAAGGGTCCCGCTCCCCAACAGGCAACTGGCTCTCCACGTCCATGCCCTGTCAAACTGACCAGGGACTCGAAACCCCCAAAACACAGCTAGCACAAAGGACACTTCAGTCCTTCTCTTTAGCCATGGTCTGGAGACACTCTAGCTGGACTCGGTCTCTACATTGATACCCTCATCCTGCCTAGCTGCTGTGGTATCTTTCTGGCCCTGCAAAAGTTCTGGGGGCACAGGCCAGGGAAAATGACGTTCCAGCTCCCAGACATAAGGTGTCCAAGTCCTGTGTCCATTAGACTCCAAACAAAGGGTGGGGGGGAAGATGTGCAGCTGGCGGGACTTCTCCCAGGGCCACAACATCATGGGCGATATCGCCTGGGTTAGTTCGGGGCTCCAGACACACGTGCCTGCGGCCAGGGAACCGTCCCGTCACCTGCACGGCCCAGGTACAGCACAAGAAATGTGTGGCTGTTCACACCCGTGCTCTACTCCCAGCACCCCTGCCATGGCAGCTAATGACAAGCAGTCATGGTGGCCCCCAACCAGCACCAAGTAAGGCAGGTTGGAACAATTGTGCTGGCATACTCTGGTCTGCTTAAGCTCGGTCGGGTGGACCGTAGCCTGGGCTGTGACCTCAGAGATTTGCTGAGGCTAGCCACCAACATGGCCCAGGGCAATCCCGGACCAACATCTGGTGGCACCTGCACATGCATACAGGTGGGTCCTGGCTACAGCAGGTCAAAGCAGGCAACAGCAGATCAATGTCACATCTCTTGTTACCCAAAGACTCCAATTCCTGGACTGTCCAGTGAAAGCCAGAGAGATTGCAACCTATCTCTACTATATTATTATTATTATTTTATTATTTTAAGCATTTATATAGTGCCAGAAATGTATCTGGCACTTACAAAAAACAAGATTGACATGGTCCCTGCTCAAGAGCTTACAATCTAAACACAGGGGAAGGAGAGACAGGGAAGGGGAAAACCAGAGGGAAAGACAAGGGATGCAACATTCATGAGGATGCGAGAGCTCAGGTACCCGTTCTTGGCTCGGTTACAGTAAATTGGGAGTTTGCAGATAACAGGTGGAGGATAATGCTGGGTGGGGATGCTTAGCAGGAGTTCGGAAGGGCGGAGCAGAACAGGTGGGTTTTGAGGAGGGACTTGAAAGCATGGAGGGTGGGGGCAAGGCGGACGAGGGCAGGGAGGGAGTTCCAGGCGTGCGGGTCAGCAAGGGAGAAGGGATGAAGGCAGTTGGGGGAGCAGGGGAGGGTGAGGGATGGAGGAGGAGCAGAGTGCTCGAGTAGGGGTTCGGAGGGAGATCAAGACAGAGAGGTAGGGGGGAGCGAGGTTGTGAAGGGCTTCATAGAGTAAAGCATTGCCTCTTGGCCCGGCCCCTCACAGAACGGCTGCTGTCACACCCACTGCTCCCTTGCCCTTGTGTTATAGGGTGGGGATAAAAAAAGCTCCCCGCTCCCCCATGCTCTTCTGTCCCATTCAGGGATTTAGGGGTCTATCCTGTTATTACTTTCCTTCCACAGTCAAGAGCTGAGGCCTCCTTCATCTCTGCTTGGTAGAGGTGGGACACCGGGGAGAATACTGGATACCGGATGTACCGGTATTGGATCTCCCTGGTACTGGATTTACTGGTATCAGCGTACCGGATTTTTAACATTGGCTGCTGCACCGGACCCTTTACACTGCGGCCATTGACTTCAATGGCCACAATGTAAAAAATCCGGTACTGCAGTCAATGTCAAAAATCCTGTATTCCGGTACAGTTAAATATCGGATTTATCAGGTTAAGTCGATACACCCAAATAGTTGATCATTCTTTAATAACATTGAAGAATTTGGTCATACTTTAATCGGTCATTGTTATTTGGTCATTTTCAATGAAAATCAGGGTCCAATGGAAAGAGGTTGATTTACACTTGGTGGGAATCTGGTCCCACTGACTGCAATAAACAGAAGCTTCATTTTAACCACATGGGGAACCAAGGCATTGACTCCCAAGGAGCTATTTGTAATGACGTTAGCTGGAGATTTCACCCTATTGACTCCAATAGGAAGATACAGGTACATCAGTTGGTGCTGGTCTTGTACATTCATCTCGGTTGGATCTTGCACTTCCTGTGGTTTTGCCAACATTGCAAAACTATCAGTTCCTGTTCTGCAAACTTACATACTTTATTGGGACATAAACTGAATCTAGTGTCCTGCTGGGACTGAGAGCTTGTCTTTCTTAAAAACTCTGTTCCTTCTCGTCATATTTCTTTGAAAACAGAACCAGAGAAACGTACTGGAAGATGGAGGATGAAGATGGATACGCTGCATTAGACCTAACAAAGAGAAGTCAAATGTCCCCAAGACCATCTCCCAATGGGACCTCAGGTACAGCTTTGAAATATTTCTTTGGCATTTTATATGTAGTTCCGTTCTACCAAATACAGTGGAGTCTGCTTAAGTCAAATTTCTCCAGCCATGTAAAAAAGTTCAAGCAACAGAAATTCTTCGTAAGCAGACCTTTAAAAAAACGGACCTGGAAATGGGGGAAACTGATGCTCAGACCCCAATCCCAAGCAGCTCATGACATTTGGGGTGACTGTTCCTTGGAAACGTGGTGTTTGGGACTGAAGGGCTCTTTTGTTTCAGTCCCCTGTTCGGTGTCAAAGCAATAGGCTTTACAGTCTAAATAAATTTGTACATAAAATGCATGCAAATTTGTGCAAAGTGGCATGCCCAGTTTTCTTCCCTGGTACAGCTGGTACCTACCACACACTGTCTGCATAACCTTGGGCTAGTCGCTTAGTCTCTCGCTGCTTGAACTTCCCCTCTCTAGATGGAATGGTGCATGTCAAACATTGAAAGGCAAGGATGGGGAACCTCGGGTCCGGTGGCCAAATGTGGCCCGTGGCTAGTTCTTATGTGGCCTCTTTTCAGTTCCTGGCTCTGGTCCCTGGATCCAGTTTCTAAACCCGCAAGCACTGAAAGACTGAGCTCAGGGTAAGGGAGCAGAGATGAGGGCACCCACACAAGGAGAAGGGACAGATCCATGGCACAGACCCTCCACTTCCTGGGAACATCCCTTAAGCATCCTAACCCCCAATTTTTATGAGGCCCTTGTAGCTTGTAAACATTTCCAAAGTGACCCCTGGGAGGGAAAAGTTTCCCCACTCCTGTTGTAGGGCTTTGGGTCAGAGCGCTACTCTCACGCACATTGTATTGTCAAGCCTCCAACTTTGAAACAATTTCATCACGTAACCACAAACACCCAGTGGGATGTGGCTCAATATCTGTCTCTTGTGGGGAAAAAAAGTCACATGGCTCCTGTTCAGTCTCATTTATCCCATCTTCACTTCCAGCGATCTCAGACATATTGATATTGGACGCACCATAAACATGGTGTACAGAGCGGATCTCTTACTTCTCCAGCTGCCGGTGTCTGCTTTCAAAACGGCGATCTGAGTAAACGCGAACTTACACGAATAACGTTTTTTGGACGTAAATTTTAAAAAATCACTGCACGTGCAAAAAATGGCTGCCGGTTCCATTCTGCGTATGCACATCCTTTTCCCAAATGCCAGCGCCATTTTGGAAAAGGGCTGCACAAAAACAAACCTTTTCTTTACGAAAACCCCTAAGACAAAGGCGGTTTTGTAAACAAAAATGACAGCTAATACAAAAACAAATGTTGTGCCTCCTGCACATCCCTAGTGTCCATCGGACTATTTCCATCACCATCAATGGCCTTTGTACCAGGCAGGCCCAGTAACGACTAGTCACCAGCTGCTGCTACTGCTGCTGCTAAGATGTCTCCATTAACTTGAATCCCACAGGTCCTGCCCCAAATCTCCGCCGGTATAAATGCGCCTTGGGAGTCTCGCTGATGGGAAACGTGGTTCTGGTGGTGATTCTGAGCGTTCTGATTCTGCTAAGTAAGTTTCTGTTCTCATTTGTCACCATCTGTGCAGTGAGGACTTGATTCAGAGTCCATTCGTGGCAATGGGAATATTTCGATTGTCCTCAGTGAGATTTGGAGGGAACCATGGCATTTGTGTGTCATGGTTACTTTTTGTGCTAACAAAGTTGCGCCTTAGGATGAAATTTCAGATGCTTGACATATTTCCTACTGGCCTCCAGTGTTGTTTCAGTCTGTGAAAGACCAAGTAATAGCACTGGGACCCTTCTGAATTGTTCAGTATTGTTTCCCCACCTCGCTCTTCCTTCAGAGCCCCTTATTCCAACCACAAGGAATGTATGAAATAGAACAAAAACAAAATGCTCACTGGCACCATTCTGTGCATGCATGGGCCTTTTCCAAAATGGCTCCAGCCGCGGTCGCCATCATTTTGGAAAAGGGCAGCCGGTCTGTGCATGTGCCGACTGGCTGCCCTTTTCCAAAATGGTGGCAACATTGCCAGAGCCATTTTGGAAAAGGCCTGCAGTATTCTCAGAATGGCCCTGGTAGCCATTTTGTGCATGCGCAGTCATTTTTAAATTTATTTTTAATTTTTTACTCTTTTAAATGAAAAAAAGAAACAAAAATGAATGGGGTTTTTATGAAACCCTGAAAATGGATGGATTTTTAACTCATAAAACAAAAACAAAAGCTGCTAGTGCTGCACACCCCTAGCTGTGACCCAGGAAGCTATATAGGGGTCCCTGACTAATCAGGCTCTGGGTCATCAGTGGCCAATCAGGAGCCTGGCAGGGTGGAACCAGGCTTTCGAGGGGCCATATGGCTGCGGTTGCCTTGCTTTACCCCAATAGCATGGTGGCAGTGCGGATCCCACTGCTGCGTTTGAACCCAGAGGAATAGAGTTTGAGGCTTGGCTTCTCCTTGTGTCCTGACAGAGCGCTACCAATGAATGCTAGAAATTAGGGGTGTGCAATTTCATATCATTTTATGAATATGGAAAAAAAAAAATTTGTAACAAAGGTAACAAAACAAATGAATAAGCAAATGACAGATATTTGATTTCATTCATTTTTGATTTTGTTTTATTTTATTTAAAATAATTTTAAAAAAGCACTGCTCAGGCACAAAATGGTCACCTGGGTCATTCGCGCATGTGCCCCTTTTCCCCAAATGGCACCAAAACGGAAAAGGGCAACGCATGCGCAGAATGGCCCCGGTAGCTATTTGGCGCATGCGCAGTGATTCTGAGAATCATTTTAAATAAAATAAAACCAAAAAAAATGAGCAAACGATAGAGTCCTTTACACAAAAAAAACACCCCCAAAATGAATGGGGTTTGGGAAACTAAAATGAAAGCATAAAAACGAAAACTAATGACATGCCTTCCTTACCGTTACGGCTGAAATACCCAAACTGTATAATAGAAATATGAGAAAAACTGAACAAACCAAAATGGAATACTGAAATAACGGAAGGAACCCAAAATACCCAAAACAAAATAATTGAAACCAATATTTTGTTTCAATGAATGAAGCAGGAAGTGAACATTGCTCCGTACCCACTTTGTCTGGATTAAAGAAAATTAGCCAAAAATAATTGAATTTGGTATTCAACTTGAAAACTCATTCAGGCTCTAATCGATGCTGTTAGACACACCTTTGTAACTCATGGTATTTTGAAGTTTTCCAGCGTGCCTCTGAAATCCCAAATGGCGCCGGCCAAGACAACCTTGCTTTGCTAGAAGAGCTTCTGAAATGTAGTCCATGTGGATCAGCTGAAGGCATCTTTGCAGGTAACTGCATTTCATTAGGTCTGTGCAATCTACAGGTTCTTCCAACATGGTCGCTCACTACGACAACCAAATCATTGCTACGGGCTGGTGTAATATTTAGCAGGGGTGTGTAATTCGTGTCATTTTAATTACTAACATTTTTGTGACTGTTATGAAAATTGATGGATAAGCAAACAATTGTTTGTTTTCATCCATTTTTAATTTTTATATTTTATTTATTAAAAATAATAAAACAAATTCAAGAATAATTGTGCGTGTGCAAAATGGCTGCCGGGGCCATTTTGTGCATGTGCAGCCCTTCTGCGCTCACTCACCTGGTTCCCCGCCAGCTGCTAAGGGAGCAGGCTTACTTAAGAGTCAGGCAAGCAGTGCCCAAGGGAACTGTCTGCACAGGGCTTCCAAACAGCCCCTTTCTCTGGTAATTCTGGTAAGCTCCCTTTCTTCTTCCCCTCCTAAACTAGAGGGGCTGATCCAAAGCCCCCCTTGTAATAAAGCCTTTCCCCAGTGCCCTCCCAAACCCCCCTGATTGGCTTGTGCCAAGCTGCTGGCAACATTGAGAAAAGACCTATCCCGGAGAAACTCTGGGTGATTTCAGATGTTACGGCGGGCCCCATTCTCCACAGGCCATGGGGTGGTTCGGACCACGGCCTGGGGTGAAGGGGCACACCAACAGACGTGCGCCGCTTCACCCTGGGCCGCGGGGACCAGCGAACCACAGCCCGTAGTGAATGGAGTCCTCCGTAACGTCTGTTGTTGAACTGCGGATCGCGGTGGGGGCGGGGCAGCGCAGCGTGCTGCCTCACGGCCCTGCCCCCTGAGTTCCACAATGGCCCTCCCCCCACCGGACGGGCCACGTGAGCAGCCAATCCGGCCGCACTCGCCACCGTGTTCAGGGGGGAATGGATTCCACCACTGGCAGGGGTGAGTGAAGAGAAGTTATGTTTCATTCACCCCTGCCGTGGTGGCCATTCACCACACTTCTGGACCCGCTCGTGTCCTCAGTTCCAGAAGTGTGGTGAATGCAAACGCGGCCCACGTTTGACTGTGGTGAACATCTGGCGGGTAGAAAACAGATGTTCACCACAGTTAAACGCGGGCCGCGTTTGAGTGTGGTTCAGGCGTGGTGAATCATGGATTCGTCACGTCTGAAATCACCCTCTGTGTCTGTCACAGTGCTCCCGCGTGTGTTTCCAGTGCCAGTTGGCCAGCAGGGATGTCAATCTTCCATGTCTGCTGCCTTCTCTCCCCCTCCCCCTCCTCCTCCTCCTCTACCTTCCCCAGAGAGTTGCTGTATTAAACGATTAATCGTTNTATTACCACAAAATTGAATGCTACCATTAGTAGTCTGAAACCAGGTTGGGGGGAAGAGAAGGGAGTAAACCAAAAGGAATTATCGGTAAATGGCAATACAGTAATACTGAAAATGGTTCACTGTAGTGTTATGTGGAAGTGTGGTAAATCAGTAAAACGGTTATTTAGCCAGTTAATTCACCAAACAGTAAACGGATACCGCGTGGTATCCAGTCCTTTCCAGAGCAGCTCAGATACTGATACTGAAGAGTGGTTGGCAACTGTTTCGCCTCAGGTGCAAAAGGGTGAACAGTCTGAATCCTGGGTCAGATTCAGGTGCTGCTTTTTCGCTGTCACTGACCCATCTCTGCCAAGGGAGCGAGATGGCTTTGTGGTTTGCTTCCTGTGCTTTGCTGGAGTCCCAGACCCACTGCCCATTCCAGTTCCCTGGTTCAATCCCCGGCTGGAGCAGTTGCTTCCACTGACGCCATCAACCCCTCCCCCAGAGCTGAGCTCTGCCTCTGACGCACTGATTCCATCTCTCTCCCTTGCAGCGAATGTGACTCTGGATCCAGACACGGCTCAACCCCGGCTTGTCCTGTCTGAGGATCGGAAAAGCATGATAGGGGGAGACATACGGCAGAGACTGCCCGACAATCCTGAGAGATTCGATACTGAGCCCTTTGTGCTGGGCCGTGATGGATTCACCTCAGGGAGGCACTGCTGGGAGGTGGAGGTGAAGGATGAGGGAGACTGGGGCATGGGAGTTGCCAGGGAGTCTGTGAGGAGGAAGGGAGAGATCAGCCTTAACATAGAGATGGGTACCTGGGCTGTGGAGCGGTGGGAGGGCGAGTACACGGCTATCACTTCCCCCATCACCCGCTTGCCCCTAAGCAGGCCCCCGAAGAGGATTTGGGTTTATCTGGACTATGTATGGGGACAGGTGGCATTTCTCAATGCCAATACTTCAGTCCTGATCTATGTTTTCCCACCAGCCTCGTTCTCTGGGGAGAGAATCTACCCCTTTTTCTGGGTAGGGCTCGGATCCCAGTTCAGACTACATCCCTGAGACATGGGGAGCAGGATCCACTTCATGAAGTGGGCTGCTCTAGCTTCCAGCATCCTGGCCTCTATGACCCTGTAGAACTCAGCTGCATTCCTCTCCTGGGTGTTACATCCTCAACCCAGCATCACAGCCGTAGAGACAAGGATAGAGAGGAGAAGACACTCTAGCTGTGTCTCTATGTTTGGAGAGGAGAGGTTGGCACTCTAGGCCATTGCTCTGTACTCCAGGAGGCCACCTCTCTTAGATCCAGGTGAGACAGGAGCTCCCTGGGAAACAGACAGATCCAATGATAGGAGAGAGAA
>QEPC01011579.1:31607-57697 GCA_003113815.1 Sphenodon punctatus | reverse complement strand
GAACATGAAAATGCGAAATGGCCTTTTTAAAAAGAAATTTTAAAAAATCCAAATTCGCCTGGTTTTATTGGAAATTGGAATGAACAAAACACCCAGTTCTGATCGAAATCAGAACCAGGCAAAAATTGAATTTCAGTCCTAGCGTAATCCAGGAGAAGGTCATGAAAAGTACCCAATAACAGAATAATGAATTAGGAAGCAAGCCATAGGGATGAGCGAACAGAGCTGAGGTCGGAAATTCAGTTCGGTTTGAAAATCGAGTTCGGTTCAGAAGTTCGGTTCGGCCGACCGAACTGGTCAAGTTCGGTCCGAACTCCGAACTTCTGAACAGAGTTCGGAAATTCAAACCCCATTGAACTAAATGGAATATTATTTTATAGGGATGGGCGAACAGAGCCGAGTTCGGAAATTTGGTTCAGTTCGAAAATCAATTTCGGTTTGGAAGTTCGGTTCGGTCCACCGAACTGGTCGAGTTGGGTACGAACTCCAAACCGCGTTCACCCATCCCTAGCAAGCCAAAATACCAATATCAAAGTGACCAATTTTGCAATTGCAACTAATGCAGAGAGATCCATTTCTGGAAACATATATCCAAATTGAATTTGCATTTTTAAATTTATTTTAAAAAAACAACACACATTTATTTCACCTCTAGTTGAGCTATCCTAATTGTCTGTCCTATTCATTCAATGCTGTGTCTGCATGTGGCTTTATCCTCTGGTTTAGATTTTTCTCCTCTCCCTCTTTCTCACCCAGATGCCTCTCACAATCTCTGTGTAGCCACCCCGAAGAACGCCATCCGTGTTGTGGACAATCACACAGCCACCATGCCCTTCTACTTGAGACTCCGCTCCCCAAAATGGGATTTTGTTGACATTAAGTGGCACTTTAAGGAAGGGCAAGTTCAAATGCTCCACTATGAAGTCAGAAATTGCATCAAAACTGGCTTGCGGTGGTGGGAGTGCTCCTGCCTCGGCCGCCTTGAAGTACTGCGAGATTATCAGCAACGAGTGGCTTTCCAAACGAATGCTTGGTTAGTGATCCGGAATGTGCAGAATAAGGATGTTGGGAGATACTGCGTCACGGCGTGGTCCACCGAAGGACAACCAACTGAAGCATGCGTGAATCTGGAAGTGATTCCAGGTAATGGAAGGAAGAGAGAGGAAGAGAAACTACTTAGCGTCATTATACGGGAAGTCTTGGAAGGACCAGCAAGTTTTAGTTTACAAAAACCCCTTTGTTTTCAGGGGTTTTCAAAAAGGACTCTTCTTTTTTTTCCCTTTCATTTTATTAAAATATTTTTTAGAAAAATCACTGGTCCAGTAGCCATTTTGTGCCTACACCGTGATTTTTAANAAATCACTGGTCCAGTAGCCATTTTGTGCCTACACCGTGATTTTTAAGAAATTATTTTAAAGTATATAAAAACAATCACTTTGCATGGGCAAAATGGCTGCTGAGGCCGTTCTCTGCATGAAGGCCCTTTTCCAAAATGGTACCAACCCTTTTCTGAATTTTTGACTTCCAGTCCTGGATTTTAGATAATTTTTCAGTGGGTTTTCCCCCCGCCCCCCCATACTTTCAAGTAATTTCAGCTACTCAAAAACTGGAAACTGACATTTCAGTTTCTCAGGTACTTGGAAGGTATTGGGGCATGGATTCAGCTTGAGCCAAAACCCATCCTGCCCCCATCTCTACCTTCCCTGGATCCCTGCCCATGCCCGCGGGCAGCCAGGAGTCTGGGGGTGGTGAGCGCTGGGCAGGGAGGGGTCCTGGGAGGCAGAGATGGCACTGGGTGGGAATGGGGAGGGAGAGGGGGTAGTCAGTTTGCTTTCCTTTTTTCCTAGACGCTGGAGTCCTGCAACATGTGACACATGGTGCAGACTTCTCGGGGCTGCACCGGGAAAAAAATACTAGAGAAAATAACGATGCATGCCACCATGGCCATTCTGCACATGTGTAGCCATTTTACAGAATGGTTCCGGCAGCATTGGCGCCATTTTGGAAAATGGCAGCCAGTCTGTGCATGCCCAGCTGCTGGCTAAGTATGCATAGCCCGGCAGTGTAGAATGGCCATGGTGGCCATATTTGCACATGTTCAGTTATTTTCTCTGGTATTTTCTCTTCCCAGCGTGGTCCTGAGAAGTCTACACCAGATGCCGTGGATCGCTGGACTTCTCAGTCTAGGAAAAAAGGTCGCTGGACTTTTCAGCCTAGGAAAAAAGGTAAGTAAATTGACTCCCTTCCCATCCCCACCCAGCTCTAGCTCTTCCTCCCAGAACCCCTGCCCAGCACCCAGCATCCACCTCTCCCGGACTCCTGCCTGCCCACCCCAGCACTGGTGAGGCAGGTGCTGGGGCAGGTGGGCACGGACACGTCTGGGGGAGGGGGGCAGCAGGCAAGGGTCCTTGGAGACAACTACCCACCTCTCCCCACCACTGTGGAGCCCCTTTACCCTCAGCTCAGCCTCCCGCCGACTCCTGTCCAGTGCCTGGACCAGGAAGGGGTCTGAGGGAGGCAGAGACGGGGACAGACACATAGATTTAGACTGTATTGCTCAGAATCGGAACCGATTCCAAACAATATGATCTAAAATCCAAATGGAATTCAGGTCGGTCTGATTCCAAACCAATCCCGATTTTCCATACGATTTCCCAGTACATTCATGAAGGTGTGAAGCTACAGGTGCACGCACAGAGATTACAAGGGTGGAAGGGGGATCTTGAGATGGACGGCTATAAACAAGAAAACTGTGGGAGCAAGAAGAACTGGCGAGTGTGTGATGGAAAGAGGTAGGGTTTTAGGAGAGATTTGAAGGTTGGATGAGAATGAGCAGAACACACGTTTACTAGGGAGGGAGTTGCGGACATAGGGACTGAATGTCTGCTACGCCCCATGTTATGAGACAGAGAGTATTGAATCCGGTGATCTACCTGGGGTGGGCAAGGGTGGTGGCAGAGAAGTAAAGTTCCTGGGTTTTCTTAAAACTAGTCTTTAATTATTCTTGTACCTTCTCTTTTGTATGTTACTTGGAGGAACCACAGCTTATGGAAGAACTATCCAACACATCTAACCAAGCTTACCACTTTCCAGATGACATGGCTGATGTGGGAGAGGTGAGTAACTGAGCAAGAGGAAATCTCTAGATTGTGGATGTGGTGTCTTTTCTGCCATCATCTCTATGGTATATTCGGACTTAGTCTTAATGCTGTGAGGGTTAGCCCAGGGAATGGGGAAGGAATGAACTCACGGACCTGGTTACCCCACTCACACCCCACAGAACAGGACTCCTGCAAAGAAGGCGGGACACAATTACCCTGCAGAAAAAGTCCCCTCAGGTTGACATGTGGCCCTACTAGTTCCCAAGGGAACAGGGCCGTCTCATCACAGGGGTGATCAGTACAATGTGTGTGCAGCCTTCTGCCTACTTGCAGGGGGAGTAACTCCCTGCCCGTAACCACACACCCCACCCACACAGTGCCCAAAGAAATATCACCTGGTGGGGGGTATCTGTGCCGGAGGGGGGAAGCACCACACAGGATGGGGGAATCGGAGGGGGAAAGCCCTAGCCCCCACAAGGAAGGGAAACACGGAGGGGGCCCAAGGAACAAACACCCGGCTGTGCAGCACGCCCACTTCTCACTCCCCACCCTCACTCACTCTCTACGAACTTTCCTCTCACTCTCCTTTCACACGCCTTGCACTCGCCTTCCACTCGCAACTGGTCTCGCACTCTAAGGTTCCTTCGCCTGAGGACAACGCTCCACACCACTCTCCAGGGCCAGCTTCACAGAGGACTGATCGCCGGCGGGGAGGCATGGCCCGCTCTGGCCTTAAGAGGCCCTAGCCACGCCCCTGCTGGGCGTGCAAGTGCGCCGACCTCCGCAGCGTTCCAGGTGGCCCCGCCCCCTTTTTCCCCGCGGTCTCTGTATTCGGCGGTGAGGAAGCCTGACCCCCGCTGCTGCAGGCGGGGCCTGGCTCCGCGGGGTTGATTGCAGTCGGGGGGTTGCCTTCTGTCTCCGGGCCCCCTCTCTGAGCATCTCTGGCTACCCTGTCGGGGGGGCCACTGGGGCCCGACCCCTGTTATTCCTAACAAATGCCTCGGCTCCTGACGTCACAAACCTCAGTTTCCTCTTGCTTCTGCTTTTCCTAGAAGTGTCTAACCATCCATTGTTGTGGGGGGTACGCTTGCTGTTGAGACAGCAATGTTGTTCAGAAATCTTTGGGGAAATCTGAATATTATTAATCCTTATATTTTAAAAAGACTGGTAACAACAAAAGTGCAATATTGGGTCAAACTAATAGTCCATCCAGCCCAGCATCCTGTCTCCCATCAGTCAGGGTCAGCGTTACCACAGGGCAATCACCCCCAGCCCTGCTATTTTGTCCATTTTGGGGACCCCACAGTGGCCCCCAATGTCACCAGGGTATGATGCGGGGCCCTACTCCCTCCCATCAGGGACCTAAACTTGACCACCTCTAAGGATCCACAGAGGGTACTGCTGAGGGGGCAAGGCCATGAGAAAGGGGGTGGGTCTACAAAGGGCTCCACATTTTGCTTTTACCCTGGGGCGGGCCCTGCAAATTCTAAGACTGGTTCTGACAACCGTAGTAGCTTTGGTTGATTCAGAAGGGTGCTCTAAAGTAGTGCAAACGAGAATCCTGAGATCTCGTTGATATCTTGGTTCTAGTACGAAATCTCATGAGATTTCTAGAAAGAAAGAAAGAAAGAAAGAAAGGACGGCGCATGCGCAGCCCTTTTTCAAAATGGCACCAACAGCATCACCACCATTTGGGAAAAGGGCAGCCAGTCTGCGCATTCACAAAATGGTTGCCACACATGCGTGGAATGGCTGCCCTTTTCCAAAATGGCAGCGATGCTCCCAACACCATTTTGGAAAAGGGCTGCACATGTGCACGATGACCCTAGCAGCCATCTTGCGCATGTGCCATTCTTTTTGTTGTTCTTCTTCTTGCGTTTCTCAGCAAGAATACAGCTGAGAAACTGCTTGTGCCTGGTTCTCAGCTTGTTCTCATTTGTCAGAACAAGCGGAGAACCGTGATTCTTGTCAAGGAACACAAGAGTCATGAGAACAAGTTTCAGCCCTATTCTCAAGTGAGCCAAGATGATTGACCACTGTTGGGGACAGGAGGATGCTAGGCTGGATGGACCATTGATCTGACCTAATCTAGTATTTCTTTTATCCTTGGGTCATAAATGAAGGGATTCATTTCTGTTCATTCCCAGGCCCCAACAGTCAGAGGTCTCATCGCCTGACTACCAGACTAATCGCTATTTATGGACCTAGGGCACAATCTTCCACCTATTGAAGTTGGCGGGGCCAATCCCATGCCCCATACATGGATCCCGCACAGGAATCACACGAATCCCTCATTATTGGGGATTGCGCCGGGACCCGTACCCGAGGAGCAGGGTTTGGGATTGTACCCTATGGAAAAACTCCCATTGACTTTAATGGTGGAGAATTGTGCCCCTAGCCTCTAAGAATGTATCTAGTCTTCTTTGGAATCCAGTTAAACTCATGCTTTTAAAGTGGTTTTTTTAAACTCATGCTTCTTAAGTATATCGCAGGATTTTTTGGAAGGCCTGACTCGTCATCTTCGCATAGTTTGAGTTGGTAGGAACAGATTTAGCAATCAGTCAGGGCTCTGAGCGCCAAGTTTAGTGTTAGAGTTTTACTGCCTTGTGTGTGTGTGTGTGAGTGTGAGTGTGTGTGAAGGAGAGAGAGACTAGTCTTAGCAGAGATACACATCTACTTTGCCTTTTTGTCCTTCTTTCCCCCATCTTTCATGGGAGCTGTCAGATCTACTCTGTGTGTCTCTCTGCGTGTGTGCATGTCCGAAAGAGAACCCCAAAGTAGTAGGTTCCAGGTGCCACAGCAGTATACTTGGCCCAGATAGCAGTCGCCGACACCTCTTTGGAGATGACTAGGCAGGTCCAGAAATTGTTGACGGCAGCCATGGAGATTAGGAAATGTTTCCTCTCCTCTAAGACAACAGATGATACTCAAGAGCTCTAGAACCGTCCCCTTCTGTTTCCCCAAGGAAGTCAATTAATTAATTTAAGCCGGTTTTAATATATGGATCGCTGTAGTCGATGATATTCTGGGGGGGCAGAATTATGGTAGGATCCATGTTTCTGAAATATTAGACTGTTTTGCATTAGATCTTATGTTGTATGCTATTTTGTTGTTGTATTGTTGGCAATGGCCTCGGGTCACGCAATAAATTTAAATTTGATTTGAAGTAGTAGAACTGGAAAAGGTCCATAGAAGAGCAACAAAAGGACCATGGGAATGGGTATGGAATGGCTTCCGTGCAAGGAGGCTAGGATATTGATAGGCTAGGGCTCTTCCGGCTGGAGAAGAGACAACTGAGAGGGGATCTGATAGAAGTTTATGAGTGGTGGAATGAGTAAATAGGGAGTTGTTGTTTACCCTAGAACTAGGGGACACTCCATGAAACTAACTGACAGCAGATTTAAAACAAATAAAAAGGAAGTTTCTTTTTTTTCACTCAGTGCACCATCAATTTGTGGAACTTGTTGCCGGAGGAGATGATCAAGGCCAGTAGCATAGCTGGATTTAAAAAGGATTGGTTAAGTTCTTGGAAAGTAGGTCCGTTAATGGCTATTAGCTAAGTAGGTTGTGGGGGGGGCGGTAACCTCTGACGGTTGGGAGCTGGGAGTAAACAGCAGGGAACGGATCCCTCCATTATGATCTCTTGGGTACTTCTCCCAAGCGACCATGAATTTTCACTGTCTGAGACAGGATGTTGGGCTTGATGGACCATTGGTCTGACCCAGTCTGGCACTGACTATGTTCTAAAGTAAAAGCTGTGAGGTGGGGAGAGAGTCAGTAGCAGGTATCCTCTCATCTCTCCCTGTAACTACTCATGATGTATCTGTCATTGGCATTTTCTCTCCTCCTCAGTCAGCTTCTGCGCTGGACTCCACAACCCATGACGTGGAGATGGCAGATAGAGCATTCACCCCAGCTGGAATGTCCTTGCACCCTGGATCACTCGTGTTGGGGTACACACTGGACGTCTCTGGCCCTCTGCTCTGGAAGCCCATTCTTGGATTTAGGCTAGCAGTTTGATATAAAGTCTTGCTAAGTGAATGCAAAACAACAGAAGTCTTTCGGCTGCTTCAGTTAACCGAAAGGTTGGGCAAGGATGCGGCCGATAGTCTGACCACACAATGGACAAGACTTCCATACTGCTGAGCACTGACGCAGTGACGGCAGAGTGTCAGGACAACGCTTGAGAGTGGGTCATTTGTATTTAATTTAATTTGGTATTATTTCACTGTAACACCAGGCTGACTGCTAAATTATACCGCTGCAATTCCAATAATATATTCTCTGCCTTGTCATTCAATGTTTTGTGAAAAACTGTTTGTCTTAAAATGAACCTTGAACACAGCTGTCCTTGATAAAATATTTCACTTTCAGAGACACAGGGGGTCAACGACAGAAAATATATACTTGGGGGGAGGGGTGCAATTTCATTTTTTTATGTATAGTTACTAAAATGAATCATCCTCATTCATTTTAGTAACTAAGGACATACAAAAATGAATAAGCAAATGAAATTAGTTTGCTTTAATTTGTTTTTGTATTAAAAATAAATAATTATATATTTTTTTTAAATCACTGCACGTTTGCAAAATGGCTGCCAGACAGTTCTGCGCATGCGCCACCCTTTTTGGCCGCAGCAGCGTTGCCGCCATTTTGGAAAAACGCAGCCAGTGGGCACAGTGGAAAAACGACCACTGTACGTGTGCTGACTGGGTGCTGTTTTCCAAAATGGTGGCAACGCTGCTGCTGCTGCCATTTCGGAAAAGGGCAAGCATGTGCAGAACATTCCGGTGGCCATTTGTGCACGTGAAGTGATTTTTAAATTATTATTATTATTTTTAAAATAGTTTTCAAACAAAAGCTTTTACGAAAACTATATATTTTTTTTAATGAAAACCCAAAAATGAATGGGTAGGTTTTTGGTTTTTTTACTAAAAGGAAAATGAATAAGGTAAGTTTTGCACACATGTATTTGAGTTAATCAAAAAGGCTGCTGCAATTGGCCTCTTGGACCAAACATGAATACAGAGTATTTCTCATTTCCTCCAGCAGGGGGCAGCAGCCACCACCACCTTCGAGGGGAGAGAGAGAGAGATATTGCATAAGGTTATTTTCCATAGGAAAGTTTTTTTTACATAGGAAATCAAGTTGAAAATAGGGTTGAGAGGAGAGCAAGTGTTCACATTCGGAAAGGAAATACTAGGGGTGGGAATATCAGTATCAGATAAATCCGATACACACGATAATCGGGTATATCGGATTAATCCAATAATCACCGGTATCGGCATACCGTTTTTTTAACATTGGCCACTTTACCGGGTTTTTTTCATTGGGGCCATTGATTTCAATGGCTGCAATGTGAAAAAAAGGATAAACTGCCCAATGTTAAATAACCGGTATGCCAATACCGGTAAATCCAATACCGGGGAGATCCGATAAATCCGGTATCCGGTATTCTCCCCGGTGTCCCATCCCTAGGAAATACTGACCTGTCGGAAGGACTTGTGAGTGTCCATCAGTACCTCGTCAATTTCCAGTGATTCTGTGCTTCTGCCATCATTTTCATCACTTTCTGGGATGTTTCATTATTTTCCAGGACTTTTTTGTCACTTTCTGGGAATTTTACGGCAGTTTTATGATAGTTTTGCAGCCCTTTTATAGCAAGGCCGATAGGGTTAGGGGGTGGGATTTTTAGCCAGCGGGTCTTATCTCTTTGTATCATATTTATTGTCTTTGTAACCCTCCCCCCTTTTCGTATATTTTTGTATATTTTTATCTGTTTAAAATTATGTAAGCTGCCCCAAGCTGCCGTGAGGTTGGATGGGACGGGGCAGAAATAATTAATTAATTAATTATAATTAATTAATTAATTAATTATAATTACTTAATTAATTAATTATAATTAATTAATTAATTACACAAACAAAACAAATAGATTTACAGAACTTCCCCAGTGCTTAGCTGGCAAGTTTCCATCTCCACCGATGGGCACACATGCAGCTTGGGACCGGCCTGTGACAGCTCTGTTCAACTTGCAAAAACCAACAGAAAACGGCAAAAACAGTGGGAAAACCGATAAGTGTCTGTGTCACGTGAATCTTGGTGAATGCCCTGCTTCCAATGGAGCCTCCTCCAAGAAAGGGCATCATATAAATTCAAATAAATAAATAAAATAGCAGTATCCAAGATTTCTCGTTTCAGGCCTAGCTGAAAACAGCAGATAGGGTTGTGCGTGTGTCTCAGGAACAGAGCTCCCATTTGTTCAGTTCACTTCAAGATGCGCTCTGCTGATCCCGAGAATCTGAGACCCACTGCAGCTAGGGTTTAAATTGGAACTGAAATATGGGTACCCAAACTGATACTTGCAGATAATATGTGACAAACCATAGGGCTGAAACGAGAAGCCAACAGCTTCTCGCAAAACTCTCGTGGAGATTGAGACACCCTAGTGCAATTTTGGGACGGTCTTGCTAGGGTTTCGAGATTCTTGCAAGATTCTCAGTAACCTTAAAAAAAACGTTTAAAACGTTCTGAGCATGCACAAAATGGCCGCTCCAGCCATCCTGTGCATGCACAGTCCTTTTTTAAGAAAAGGGGAGATGGTTTGCACATGCTCAGAACTGGCTGCCCTTTTCCAAAATGGTGCCATTGCAGTCCACGCCATCTTGGAAAAGGGACGCATATGTGCAGAATGGCCATGGCACCATTTTGCACATGCTCAGAGCATTTTTAGGGTATTTTAAGGTTACAGAGAATTATGCAAGAATGGTGTTGAGAATCAGATAATTCTTGGTTCGTTCTCGTTCTCGGGAATCTCGTCGAGAAACGGGTTTCTCAATGAGATTCTCAACAGACTCAAGATCTCATTTCAGCCCTCGTTTCAGTAGGGATGTGCAATTTCGTATTGTTTAATAATTAATTATGAAAACAAATGGAGCTCCATTCGTTTTAGGTAACAAAGGTAATAAAAATGAATGAATAAGCAAACATTAATTCAATCAGTCAATCAATCGATGTTATTGTTTGGCGCGTTGGCCGTAACAAATTCAATACAAATTTAAACATTGAACAACATATCAACATAACATTATTTAAAATAAAACTCTAAATATAACTGTCAAAACATTTGTTTGATTTTGTTTGTTTTCATTTTTATTTTTTCATTTTAAAATGACTGTGCATGCGTAAAATGGCCACTGGGGGCCCATTCTGTTCATGCACGTCCTTTCCAAAACGGTGCAGACCAGAAGATGAAAAATCAGAGCGAAAAACGAGTGCTGGAAATTCAATGAGATTGGGTATCCCCATTTTTGCAGGTACTAGTTTCACCTCTCGTTTCCACCCATCTCCAGGATTTCACCCAGAGGTGGTGGATGCCTGGGAGCGAGGGAAAGACAAAGGGGGTGTCATGCCCCTCTCTGACATGACCCCACCCCTCACGGACACTTGTGAACGACACTCCATAGAAAGGAAAGGTCGGTGGGAAAGTTCTTATGGCCCCATCCTCTATCTGGTATGGCTACACCTTCTTGGCCCAGAAGCCCCTATTTCTCCAGAGGCACCCCTGGCCAATCCAGAGAAATCAGGGCCCTTCCCTTCCACCTCCCAGACCACCCACCCACCCATTATGCTGCCCCAGCATGCCTTCCCTGAATCTCTTTATTAGGGGTGTGCCAAAAGCACATCATCTTTTTTTGTTTTCATTTTCATTTCCACAAACCTGTTCGTTTGGGGGGGGGGGGGGCGGTTTCTGTAAAGGGCTGTACCATTTATGTTTATATTTTTTAATCATTTTTTTTAAAAAAATCCACATCGTTGCACATGTATAAAATGGCCACCAGGGCTGTTCTGCACATTATTATTTATTAATTATTATTATTATAAGCATTTGTATAGTGCCAGCTGTGTACCTGGCACTTTACAGAACAATAAGATAGACGTGGTCCCTGCCTACGGCTTACAATCTAATAGACACATAGTGGGGAGACAAGGAGAGGGGACATAGGGAGAGACAAGGGATAAATAACATTCAAGCGGATGCGAAGTCTCAGGTGCATGTGCTTGGCTTGGTTGCAGTTAGGCAGGAGTCTGTGGGGAGGGCAGACAGTAAATATTGCAGGGAAAGTTCTAACCGGCATCGGGAAAGGCGGCAAGGAAGAGGTAGGTTTTGAGGAGGGATTTGAAGGTGCGGAGGGAGGGGGCGAGGCAGATGTGGGTAGGGAGGCAGTTGCAGGCATTGGGGGTAGCGAGGGAGAAGGGACGAAAGCGGCTAGGGAAGCAGGGGAGACGAGGGAGAGCGAGGGACGGGAGAGAGGAGGAGCAGAGAGTGCATGCAGGAGTGTGTAAGGAGACTAGGGATTTGTAAGTGAACACCAGGAGCTTGTGAAGGATGAAGTGAAGTGAAGCGAGGAGAGGAGAGGCTGCACGTGGTTGAAGCGACGGCCCTTTTCAAAATGGTACCGGCAGCATCGGTGCCATTTTGCAAAAGGGCCACACATGTGCAGAACGCAGTGGCCATTTTGCACATACGCAGTGATTTTTTTAAAAACAAATTATTATTATTTTTAATAAAATAAAGCAAAAACAAACAAACAATGGTAGCAAATGAACTGAGAAAAGAAAAAGGTTCCCTAGCCCTGCTCCAAAGCTTGCATGGTACAGACTCACAGAAACACAGTGTTTTCTATATCTGTGCGAGCAGTGCTTAATTTGTAAAACAAAAATATTGCCAGGGCCTACATCTGTCCCTGAAGCCACGCCCCCGACTCCTGAAACCACACCTCCGAGCCCAGAACTTAGCATAGCACAGAAATGGGCTGCTTAAGGTTTGTGGGCCCTGGTGCAGCTGCCCCACCTCTCCCTGTTATTGCTATGCCCTGGGATCTCGGCTAAGGTACTGGACTTGGACCTGGGAGACCTGGGTTCAAATCTCACCCTAGCCAATGGACTCACTGGGTGGCCTTGGGCAAGTACCAACCTCTCAGCCTCAGTTCCCCATCTGTAAAATGGGAATATGTGTGTGTGTGATTTCAGACGTGACGAGATCACGCTGAACCACAGTGAACCACGGTGAACCCCGTAGTGGGGCCAAGGCGGCGTGAACGTCTGTTCGCGGCCGCCAGATGTTCACCACGCTGAACACCTGCGTGGGGCCAATTCCAACCACGCTTCCCGGGCTACCCGAACCAATGCCCGTGAATGATATCCCCACCCGTGATCAACCAAAAGTCACGTCTGGCCGCTCGCCACGGCCCGGGAACACCGGCGGGATCCCGGGCCATGGCGCATTCGGCCGGACGCGGCGGCCTCATTGGCCCCGCCGCCCACCCGTCTCCTCGGAGGGCGGGCAGCGGGGTGCGTGGAGGGGGCGGGGCCGTGCGGCCGCACGTTGCACCGCGTGGCCCCGCCCCCTCCCGGATTCCCCGCCGGGATCCCCCCGGCACGTCTGATATGGCGTGACGGGGTGACCCCGGCGGGGAACTAATGGGTTGATTTCGGTACGGGGCCAATGGGCCCCGTTACGTCTGAAATCACCCTGTGTTCCCCTCACCCTTGTCCATCTTACGTTGGAAGCCCACCGCCAAGAATCTGTCTATGAAAACCCTGTGACTGTAAAGTGCCATCTACACCTAGTAGCACTATAGAAAATAATTCTTCGTCATAGCAGTAGTAGAGAATGAATCCTAGTCTCTACCTAGCAACCCACTCGCTGGACTAAACTGCCTCTCTGCAGCTGAAAATAAAACAGGGGTTCTTTTAATTTAATCTGTATAAGGACCAGTGCAGAAGGTAGAGCATGTAAGTCATTTGTGAAAATCAAATATACCATCTGTTGTTGTTGTTGTTTTTCTGGCTTTCGTTTACAACCCCGAAATGGCCTATATTGGCCTTTTCCTGGTCTCTCACATTTGGAGGTGTACACTCCTACTGGAGACATATCCCAGGGGTTAGGCCCGGCCCCGCCCTGAATTTAATTGCCAGGGATGACCCCTGACAAGGCCCCCACCCACCCACAAATGACGCCCCGTGTGTGAACTGCAACAGGTCACAGAGCAGAGTGGTTAGAAAAAAACAGTGAAGTTATTTCCACGTAAACAAGACTTTGGCATAAGAACATAGTCAGTGCCGTACTGGGGCAGACCAATGGTCCATTGAGCCCAGCATCCTGTCTCCAACAGCGGACACCTTCGGTAGCACAACAGGTCATGCGGAAGAGAGCCATTTCCTGCTATTTACATCCAGCCCCCAAGAGTGACTTGGCTAATAGCTATTTATGGACTTATCCTCTCAGAACTTTTCTAATTCTTTTTTTGGAGCCCGTGATGCTCTTGGTCTTCACAATATTTTCTGACAGTGAGTTCCACAAGCTAATTGTATATGCTGAGAGAGAGAGAAAAAAAACTTTCTTTCCACCAATGTGGCTGGGGTGTCTTTTCACACAGGTGGGTGGGCTGAAAGGTCTTCTGTGGTGAGGATGAAAAGTTTGAAAACGGCTGCTCTGTTATTTTCCATCAGTAGGTTCACGGCAACAGAGTGGATTGTGGGGCATCTTGGGGTGACCTGGGGTGGAATAAGGGCTTTCTGAAAGCGTGAGAGGGCACCAAGGGCGAGGAGATAGCTATGAGGAACGTAGCAATGGTTACGCGAGGTATAAGTAAGATCATAAGAGCTGCCAATTTGGGTCAGACTAATCATCCATTTAATTCAGAATTCTGCCTCTGAACATTTTTTAAGATAAGGAATGCCACCCTGGGTCAGACCAGTAGTTCGTCTAGTCCAGCATCCTGTCGTTGGCTGCTTGGAAAGTACACATTGGGTTAAAATGGAGCAATACATTTCCTGCAATGTACTTCCAGTTTTTGGAAGACAGAGGTTTGGAAGTCAGACCTTTCAAATCAGCCTCCGGCTCTGCAAGGTAAGGGGCAAGGAGCTGTTATCTCATTGGGTGCTTTCAAATGCCACCACTATGGACTTCGCAGAGCAGTGGCGGGAGCTGTCACTCTGGCCGGAAGTTGGCCCGGACGCCAAACATTACAGCAGCCAGGCCGGGGAGGAGGGGAGGAGAGCCATGGGCATGCATCTGCCTGGCCCCATGTTGCGTGGAGTGGCCTGTTCCCCCCTGGCTGATCGGTGGTCATGGCGGTCATCAGCACCCGGCCCTCACCACCACCCCAGGCCGCGGTAGGTAAAGTTGCCGTAACAATGTTAGGGCATATTTTACACCCGACTGGATAGCCATTCACCGGCCGATGTTGGCACTTAGCCTGGGCTGCGAGTGAGTTGGAGATTTCCCCAACTCACACCCTGGACTAAGTGCCAACACTGCTTGAGGAACGGCCCTGGCTAACATCTGGAGGCGGTTTCTGGCGTGATGGTTGCCTGCATTTCCACACAGGTCCAAGCATCTGAAAACACTAGGGATGGGATGATCGGTATCGGATTAATCCGATAATGCCAATAATTGGTGATATCGGATTAATCTGATAATACAGATAATATTGGTATTAGTATATCGACGATTTTGGATTTCGGATATCAGTATATCGACGATTTCGGATATCAGTATATCGACGATTTCAGATTTCGGATATCGGATTTATCGGTATCAGTATATTGGTTTTTTAACATTGATGATTTTTTTCGGATCTTTAACATTGCGGCCATTTTAACTATGGCCGCAATGTTAAAGATAAAAAAAATCCGATATCGGATTAATCCGATACCGATAAAACCGGTAACCGATAATTCGCCGATAGTCCCATCCCTAGAAAACACCCATTGTCTAAATAAGCTAATGGGCAGGGAACATTAGGCACATCTGCAGCATCTTAGGGCCTGAGCCATACACTGCTAGTACAGCATCCTAGCTACCAAGCTACATCACTAATGCTGCTGTAGCATCTTAGGTACTGAGCCATAGTGCTAGTGCTGTTGCAGCATCCTAGCTACCTAGTTGCACTGCTAATGCTGCTGCAGAAGCAACAGCAATGAATAGCTATTGAGCTTACTAGACAATATGCAAAATCCTTCCCTAGAGGAGGGTTGGATTCTCTGCATTGGCTGCCTGTAGAGCAGCGGATTGAATTTAAAATTTTGGTTTTTAAGGCCCTGCCTTTATTCGAGAGTCGGACCTACTCGTGGAATCTCACCCTACTGGCTCTCTCCGCTCAGATACCACCAGCTGTTTGGGGATCCTGCCATCACACCATAAGTCAGCAAGTGATTGGCCTTTTGCTATGACAGGCTCCTCAGTGAACTCCCTCCCTCCAGATATTCATCTTAGTTCTCGCCTCACTGTCAGGCCTCGACCTCAAACCCCCAGTCTCCAGGTTTCCAAAGTGCTCAACTGCGAGCGGCGCCTCCAATCTCCAGACTTGCTGCCGATCCAGCTTCTCTTCCCCTTGTCTGACCCTTCCTTTCCTCCTGTCTATCTTTGATATTGCCCCGCCTCCCAGCTTACTGATTGGCCGCTAGCAGTATAAAAGCAGGCTGGCAGCTGCAGGAAGCTGGGTAGAATAGCTCGCTCCCTTGCTCCTGTTTCCTGTCTCCCTGACACTGCTTCTTGATCCCTGTGACTCCTGACTCCCTGGCTACTCTGGCTCTGACTCTGCTTCTCTGACTCCAGCTCTGCTCCGCCCTGGTCCTTGCTCTGACTTGCCTGGCTCTGCTCCATCTTGGTCCCTGCTCTGCTCTGCCTGGTTCTGCTCCGCCCTGGTTTCCACTCTGCTCCGGCCCTGGCTCCTCTCAGGTTCCTGAAGCGCTCTGCTCCTAAGGCCCTGCCCTTCCATTAGTCTGATCCTCTGGTCTCGTATCCTGTCATTAGTTCCCTTTCCTGCATGGCCTCTCTGATGAGCTTTGTTCTCCCCTTGTGCTTGGGAACTATTGAAAAGCAGCTGAGAGGCCCCCCTTTCCCTGCTCTGAACCCCTCCTACCAGTTACTACGCCTGCCCTGTCTCCTCTTGAGCCCTTCCCCTCATTACACTCACTTTCCAAAAGTACCTGAAAATGTTTTTTGTTTTCCAGGTGCTTTTAGAGGATCCACTGCACTGATTCCCCCTTCATGTGTTTTTTTTCCCCTCCCTTTTTTTACCTTCCCCTTTTAAATTATTTTTTAAATTTGATTTTATATATAGTGTTCTATTGTATTTCAGATTTATTTATCTATTTTTGACATTTTATGCCGCCCTTCCCACAAGGCTCAGGACAGCTTACAATCTGTAAAATTCCTACAATAAAACACACACACACACACACACACACACACACTCAAACTGCTATCCTCCCCCACAACCCTACTCAAAACCCCAACCATCCCTATTTATCCCTGCCTGCCAAATCCTCTTCCAAATAAAAATGTTTTGCACCACGTCCGGAAGATGCTCGGGCTCAAGCAAATCTCCTAGGGACGGGATTTCCACAAAATGGGGGCAGCCACCAGCAATGCCCTCCCATGCACTCCGCCCCACGTACCAGGGTAAATTTACCCTTTCCCAACTTATAGGACTGGTAGGTCAAATGGTAAATCAATACAGGGATCAGGATGGAAATTTGAAACATCTGTGCCGGAAGTCGGAAAATCGGGACAAATACTGATAAGATGGAACTGTTACCGGGGGTAGGGGCAACGGGGTCCACGCACGCGCACACACACTGCCCTGGGGTATCGAGGTCAGCACGGGATCTATCGGGGAATATAAGGCCCGTCAGGATAGTGTGTGGGCTTTACCTCTAATTAAAGAGAACGAGCCCTTATCATCATCAGGCGCTGCTGACCAAGATTCCAAGGCTGCCCCACACTCTTCAATACAAACAACCCGGTACGAAAGGACCACGGGGTGAGGGGTTCCCCCCCAGGGAGTGCGGGGCCCCGGAAGGGGGAAGGGAAGGACAGACACAGGACACTCACCACTGAAGTCAAGGGCACCACACAAGGGTCAGGAAGGGCTTTCTTGCTCACACTCAGGCTGCTGACACTCACACTTCCACAGGGGTCACGGAGAGAGGAACACGTTCACTTGGGCACAGACAGGGGATCACACTCAAGAAGACGCTCACTTGCTTGCTCACAGGGAACTCAGACAAGGGGCCGGTTTCTACAATCACCAGCGCCGTTTCCCAGGCGGCGCTGGCTTTTATCCCTTGAGCCCCGCCCCTGTGCGCGCCCGCAGCCGCTCCGAGCGGCGCTGCGGGGGTGGGGGAATCCCCACCATGAAATTGACTGCAGGGGGCGTGTCTACTTGCCGCTCCTGGGCTCCTGCTGGCAACGCTGCATGTGGGGCTGTTCCCTGCGGGGCCGACGCCGGCCCCGCCCAACTGGTCACTGACGGGGGCGTGGCTGCAGGCCCAGGCCTCCCCTCCGGTGCTTGAGGGAGTATCGGGGGACTTCCTGGATGTCGGCGTTCTGCCGGCGGTGACCGCCCGCGACGCGGCTCTTCCCGGCCCGCGGGCGTCTTTGGGGAGGAAGAGTTTGAGGCCGGTAGGCTGCTGGGCTGGGCTGTTTGGTCTAGGAGTGCTTTGGGGGTCCCGGAGCGCCCCTGGGTCCCTCTGACAGGAACCTACAAGAGGGCACTCCCGGACAACTTCAGGGGCTGCAAAGGGACATGGTAGGATAGGCGGTCTTTCAGATATGTGTGACCCGGACTGTGGCAAAATGTTGTAAAATGCTCTGAGCACCCTCTAGCAGAGAGGTACTGTATAAATAAAATTATTATTGTTATTATTGTTATTATTTATTAACAGTACTCACATCTCTAAAGAGATGCTATAAAAAAGACAAACAACGTTTGTTCTCTTTCACCACTGAGGACAGGACAAGAAGTGATTGATTTAAATGACAGGAATGTAGGTTCCTAACGGTTAGATCCGTTCCTCAATCAAATGAGCTGCCTAGGCAGTAACGCTGAGCCTACAAAAACAGGTCAATGTGTTGATATTGTGGTACTCATCCCAGCCCAGTAACATCGGGGCCTAATCGGTATTTGTCCTGATTTTCCGACTTCCGGCAGTGGATTTTTCAACTTTCCATCCTCATCCCTGTATTGATTTACCATTTGACCTACCAGTTCTACAAGTTGGAAAAGGGTAAATTCATAATTTGGTAATGGCAATACCTGGTATTTTGGGGGTAATCGGGTGCCTGATCAGTGCTTGGGTATAGGGCTGAGACAAGAACAAGTGTTCCCGTTCCGAAAGGAAATACCGACCTTTCAGGAGTTCTTGCAAATGCCCGTTGGTACTTAGTCAGCGATATTGGGGTCATTTTTGTCACTTTCCGGGACTTTTCATCACTTTCCAGGACATTTTTGTCACCTTCTTGGAATTTTATGACCAATTTACAGCCGTTTTACAGCACTTTTATGGCAATTTACAGCACTTCCCCGGTGCTTAGCTCTGGCACATTTTCATCTCCACAGCCCACAGGGGTGCACACAGGGGCGCACGTGGGGCTTGGTGCCTGGCCTGTAGCAGCCCCATTCAACTTGCGAAAAATGACGGGAAATGGCGAAAACAGTGGGAAAGCCAGTAAATTTCTGTGTCACACAAATATTGGCAAATGCCCTGCTTCCAACAGAAACAGCACTCACCGAGATTCTCATTTCAGGCCTACTTGGGTACTCAAAATTTCAGTTATTACCCGCGGGTAGCAAATGATCTATCCATTTCAGTTCTGTTAGTGAGACTGGGGAATTCCCCTCCCTGGAGGTTTTCCAAGAAAAGATTAGACAGGCATCTGTTAGTGATGCTCTACGACGACAAAGACGTTTAAATGTCAGTGATGTCTCTTATTGGACTAACTTAGTCCAATAAAATGGTACTTTAAGTATCTTGTCTCAAAGCAGGGGTTGGACCGGATGACCCTTGTGGTCTGTCTTCCCACTCTTTGGGAGTAGTGGGGGAGGCGTGTCAATGTATTTTACGATACTAATTTTTAAAAACCAATGGAGCTGGGTACGTTTGCTAAGACTTTGGCAGGCGGCAATAGAGTTTGGGGAGGCTGGCGATAAGGATTTCAAATGGCGTTATTTATGTGAATATATTTTATAGGTTTTTAATCTATTATAAACCTCCCTGAACTCTTGGGCTAGGCTGGGATAAAGAAATCAATTCAATAAAAAGAAAGAAAAAGAAAGAAAGAAAACTAAATGGAGACATAATAGCAGTTTTCAAATACTTGACAGGCAGTCCTAAAGAAGGCGGAGAAGAAAGTTAAGACAGAAAGCAATGGGTTTAAGCTAAGGCTAAAATCTTGATCTTATTGTTTTTTCTTGATTCATGTTGAGAATCAAGCTTCTCGATGGGAATCTAGGAAAAAAAACAAGAATCAGGAAAAGCCCCAATCTTGACAATTTGTCATTGAGATTTTTTTTCTTGATTTAGGAGTGGGGGGGAATCCCAAACTGCGCATGCACAAATGGCCACCGGGACCATTCCGCGCACGCGCAGCACTTTTGCAAAATGGCGCCAGCAGCATCACTGCCATTTTGGAAAAAGGCAACTATTCTGTGCATGTGCGGTGGCCGTTTTGCCCATGCGCAGAGCAACTGCCGCTGTCCCTTCTGGAAAAGGCCACAGCAAAGGCCATTTTGCTCGTTCGCAGGGTGTGGTGTTTTGTTTTTTTTGCTTTTTAGCAAGATTCTCACGAGAATCTTGAACCGATAGCAAGATGCCAGTGAGATCTTGCTAATGGGTCTCAGTTTTCATGAGAATCAAATTAATTGTTGTTTCAGCCCTAGAAACTTAAGCTGTGAAAAGCAGATTTGGCTTCAATAATTAAAGAACTTCCTATCTATAGGAACAGTCACCCAGTGGAATGAGTTGCAGAGGGAGGTTCTGGAGGTGTCTAAGAAGAGGCTGGAGAAATTTTTGTCAAGGATGGTTTAGATCTAGAGAGAGCAGGGGGTTGGGGTGGACTAGGTGATCCTCCTCAGTGCAGGAAGGTTGGACTAGGTGACCCTTCATTCTGTTATTCAACGTTTCACTCCCACTCACTCACAAGATGATCTCCGGAGATGAAGCTGTAAGAGACTTCAAGCAACAAGGTTTCCTGGTGTCAGATGCATCCGCTAGTGACCTGAGCTGTCCTTGCACACAGCCTCAGCTGCTCTCTTCTGTGCAGTATGGCTGCGGACATAGTCTATGCAGATTTAAACCTGCAGCAAGTCTCTTTCTCCACCAGGAACTCCACTGCAACTCAGCAATGCAGTAAGTAAATTTGGCTCCATGGGTTTTTCCTCCCTCAAAGGTATTCAAGGAGGAAAGTGGGGGAGGAGCGGGAGTCTATTTTCACTGCCCTCATTTTGAAATGGCAGCTTCCAGTTTGGTGTAAATCAACATTGGTTTCCGGGAGCTGGCTGAAATCAGAATTTGGCCCTGATTCCATAGCAGTCAATGAAGTCACTCTGGATTTACTCCAAAAGAGGAACTGAGATCAGAATGTGAACCTGGCTCCGTTGCAGCCAGTGGGGGAGTCTGGATTTATCCCGTGGATGAACTAAGATCAAAATCTGGCCCAGACTTTACTGTAGTGAGTAGGCGACTCGAGAATTACTCCATGGATGAAATAAGAGCAGAATCTGGCCCTGATTGCATTGACTTCTCTTTAGTCACTCCTGATTTTTACTGGAGTAACAGGGATCAAGGTACAGCCCTGGCTCGGTAATTTTCAAGCAGTCATTCTTGATTCATGCTGGAGAAACTGGGTCCTTTCTTTCTGTCTTTCTGTCTTTCTTTCTTTCTCAGTCACTACAAGTGGGCCGTATACTGTCTATCCCTTGCAGCTTGTTCACGATGCAGCAGCACGGCTGCTTAGTGGTTTGGGACGCTGAAATCATATTACGCCCGCCCTGCGGTCTCTGTATTGACTGAGTGTCTGTGGAGCGACAGGTTGAGTTTAAGACGGAGCTACTGGTTTTCAGGGCACTGAACGTTCTAGGCCCTGGCTATATTCTGGAGCCTCACACAGATGGGTATCTGTGCTCAGAAATGACCCGCTGTTTTGGGGGATCCTGCCATCACACCTCAAGTCAGCGGGCGACTGGGCCTTTCCTGTGGCGGGCCCCTCCGTGTGGAACTCATTCCCTCCAGATGTTCATCTTAGTTCCTGCCTCCTTAGCTTTAAAAAACACCTGAAGATGTATTTATTCTCTAGGCGTTTTTAGGATCCACTAGTAGTTCTCCATAATTAGGGGTGGGACACAGAGCCTATTTTTGATTTTGGCTTTTTTTCCCCTCCAGTTTTGGATCCCTGATTTTCAGTACTTTTGGTTTCGGGTTTCGGTTCTGTATCCTTCCCATTGACTTCAATGGGAAAGGGAACTTGACTGAAAGGGAAGCAAAGAGCCGGTTCAGGGCATGTCAGGGCAGGATTTTGCACCCTGACATGAGCAAGGGAAGCCGTGGCAGATCCCCGTTCGCGCCGGCTCTTCTTCTGGCATCGGGCTCCTCCCTGCTGCCGCGTCTTCCCTCGCGGGTCTTGTCACGGCCGCACCGCATCATGGACAACATAAATACATAAATGAATAAACAACACTCTCCTGCCTTCGAATGGTACTCAGAGGGCTTTAAAATCATAAATATATATATATATAAAATCAATTTAAAACAATTTAAAAAGGGAAGGTAAAGCACGAGGAAAAACTGCATTTTGGGTAGGGGTGGGGATTTCAGTTTTGGTTTTTAACCAAAACAATCCAAAAATGTCTATTTAAGTTTAAAACCGAAGCGTCTGAAAATCGAGTCATTGCAGTTCCCGATTTTCGGTTTTATATCTTTCTCATTGAAGTCAGTGGCAAATCTTCTCATTGATTTCAATGGCAAGGTGAACCAGGGTCCAACCTCCCCCACCCCCATGGCCCACTATTGGCCTCGGAGGGTGGAAGTGCGGATCCATGTCCCTAACACCTCCACGGGCCCATCTTTACCCCCACCCCCCAGGGCCCTGCCGGTTGGCATGTACTTACCGGTCCAGGTCGCAGAGGATGGGGATGAGGAGGACTGAGGAGCCACTGTCTCCGCTGCCATTGGTCAGTTCCAGCTGGGCCTCCTCCGCTGCTAGGCGGTGGAGCTGGTTCCGCTGCTGGGAGGCCGGGCCTCCTTCACTGGTGGGTGGCGGCGCCAGCTCTGCTTCTGGGTGACGGCCTCCTCCGTTGCCGGGTGGAAGAGCTGGGTCTGCCGCCAGGAGGCCACACTGCAGTCACCATGGGTGCAGAAGGCCCGCCGGCCCGGCCCAGGCCTCTTTCCCAGGGCGCGCTACCAGACATTCTGCACTTCTGCCATTTTAAAAATCCTTTTTGTCATTTTCTGGGACTTTTTTTGACACTTTCTGGGAATTTTACGACAGTTTTACAGCACGTCCCTGGCACCTAGCTGGAAGTTTTCATCTCCACAGCCAGTGGGTGTGCATGCGGGACGCAGGTGCGGCTTGGGACTCGCCAGTGGTAGCACCATTCAACTTGCAAAAAATAATGGAGAATGGCAAAAACAGCGGGGAAACGGGTACGTTTCTGCAGCGCGTGAATCTCGGCGAACGCCCTGCTTCTGACGGGAGCAGCCCTTGCCGAGATTTCTTGTTTCAGGTCTAACTTTGAACATGAGAGAAATGATTAATACTAGAGAGAAGGAATGTGGCTGGGGGTTCCCAGAGGAAACCAACTCCAGTTGCACCCCGATGGGGTTAATGTTGCTACTGCTGCTCTGAGCCCGACCAAATCTGAGTGCAGTTAACACCACAGAGCAGAGAGTTTCCGGACATGGTGCTGTAAAAAGATTCTCAGGCTCTCCTCTTGTCAAGGGCGTCTGTAGGCAGCACGTCGCCTAACCACAAGGAAATAACGAGGAGCAGTTTTCACAAAGACAGAGTGATGTGTCTGTTACTGTGCAAGGCCAACGGTTCAAAGGACAGAGGCTGCTCTGATATGCTTTGTACAGACATAGAAATAGATCCCAGGTTACGGTAGTTATCTCTGTGTGCACGTGTGTGCTCACGCAGAGTATATCCCTGTCTCTCCCTACGCGGCCCTCTCCCTTGTGTCTATCAGACTGTAAGCCCCTTGGGGCAGGGATGAGCATCCATTACCAGGAACGCTGGGTGCAGCCAGGTGAGCCCAGTCAGGACCGATCCCTGCGCACCTCAGGGCGGGGAATTTCAACTGCCGCACTGCAGGGCCAGCGCAGAGAGCAGGGCAGACAGTCCCTCCACTCCCACAGGAAAACGGGGTGGACGGGCCGCTGTTGGTCACCCTGACACATTCCAGGGCGGGTCAAGGTGCCGCCCATACACGCCCACCCGCTGTTTCGTCCCGGAGGGGACATGGCCACGCAAGAATGGTGCCAGTGCCTTCTGCTCGAAGCCCCGTGGTGGACCTCCCTGCAGGGTGGGTCAGACGGGGAACGGGCCCATGAGTGGCAGCGCCCTGTGTCCTCGACCTTTTTCCAAGGACTCAGGGCGTAGCAACCACCTGCCCATCTGGCCCCAGGGCAGGATGAACATCTGGCAGCCACCGGCACATGATCCACTGCATCGCATGGCAATGGTGCCCAAACAGAGGTACTACGGCTTCCCAACTCGAGGTAACTTCTCGTGTGGCTGTTTCCACTGTTGATGCTAAATACTGCACATGTGGAGTAACTGAAACTAAGTCAGCGACTGATGTGAATGGAGGATTTTGTATTTGCCGTTACTAATTTGTATTTGCCATTACTAGTTCAAGGTCCTAGTAATGATCTACAAAGCCCTATACGGCCTTGGCCCCTCTTACCTTAGGGACCGCCTCGCCCTTCGCGCCCCGGAACAACTCCTGCGGTCTGCCGGGGGTGCCCTCCTGGAGGTCCCCCGTGTTAAGCGGGGGGCCACGATGGAGCGGGCATTCTCGGTGGTAGGGCCGCGGCTGTGGAACTCCCTTCCGGAGGAAGCTCGCCTGGCCCCAAGCCTTTTGATATTCCGGCGGAACTGTAAGACCTGGCTGTTTGCCCAGGCCTTTGGGAGGGGGTGGGTGATTTTTAATCCCCCACCTTATATATTTATTTATAATTGTACCGCGCCCTGTTTTATTGATATATTTTATATTTGTTTTTAAATGTTTTATATTATTTTTATTGTTGTTAACCGCCCCGAGCTGCATGGCAGGATGGGGCGGTATAGAAATCTAGAAAAATAAATAAATAAATAAATAAAATAATTGGATTACTATCCAAATAATATCTGCAGCTGAAACAGAGATTTGCATATCTGCATACTCGGTTGTTTGGTTATTTGATTGTTCAATTATTTGACTGAAGGGTTAGTCTGTTGGTTTGGTTACTTAGTTCAGGGGCCCATGTTCACTGCGGTTTCCTCATTGGTGTCAATGGGGAAGATGCAGTGAACATCGTTATCATTATTAATATTAATATAGCATAGCCTCTGAGGCTGGCCAAGGGTGGCCTCTCGCGAGTACCAACTGTCCGCGAAGTTGCTACATCGAGGGTGCGCAGGGGGGCGTTCTCAGTTGCTGCCCCACAATTATGGATCTCCCTCCCCTTGGAGATCCGCCTGAGCCCAAGGCTGTTTGTCTTCCGGAGGAGATGTAAGACCTTTTGGTTTGGCCAGGTGCTTAGCAGGTGGGCTAGGGTTGGGAGGGATTGGGTCAAGGGAGTTGGGGAGGGGGATTGATAGGTGGGGGTGGTTGGGATGATGTTGGGGTTTTAGGGGATTTTAATGTATTTTATTGTATTTTATATTTTTAATGTTGTTAGCTGCCCTGAGTCTGCGGAGAAGGGTGGGGTAAAAAGGTAAAAATTAATTATTAAAAATATTGGCCCCTGACATGAAAAGTTACTCTGCCCTTTCCACATGCAATATTCTTGTATGGTACTAGCTCTACGGCCAAATGCCATAGTAAGTACTGGTGACATCTAGTGGCAGTATGGGGTAATTGCACTGTATCAACACAAAATGATTTGTGTAAATTAATACTAACAGTAGGGAGGAAAGTCTTACATTCTGACTCCTATGACCTTGATCCTAAAATGTTTATAGGCTGAGATAGATAGATAGATAGATAGATAGATAGATCTCCTTTATCTAATCTAATCTATCTATCTATCTATCCTCACCCATTCCCTAAAGGCTCGGGTGTGTGTGGGTGTGTTTACAATAGATAAAAGCATCTATATTTATTATTTATTAATTAATTATTATTATTATTATTATCAGCATTTATATAGCACCAGCTGTGTACCTGGAGCTTTACAGAGAATAAGACAGACACAGTCCCTGCCCGAGAGCTTACAATCTAAAGACAGGGGGAGGGGAGACAGGGAAGGGGGAGCAGAGGGAGAGACATCTACAACAACACACAAAATAAACCCCAATAAAAACAAGTAAAAACATAGCCCACAACACTCAACCCTACCCTCACCTGCTAAATACCTGGACAAACAGACACAGCCTCTGGAAGATGAGCAGGTTTGGACTTAGATGAACCCCCAAGGTTCCAACATCCAATCATTCATACCCTCCAACATTTGACAGTGAAAAAATATGTACACTTCATGCCATCCCTAATTTGCATAAAGATACACTTTAGAACATTTGTAATAGTCCACTGACTAATTCTGGGGCTGGGATGAAAGAAAAAGAGGAGATGTCTGTGTGAGAGGCTCTGTGTATATATATTTAGATGTGCAGGACTAGAGCCAGGGGCGGATTGGCCATTGAATGCACCGGGAGGATTCCCGGTGGGCCGGGGCCGGGCTGGGGGCCGGTCATGCTGTCTTTTAAAAAATTATTCTTAACAAACAAACCCAAAAAATTGTTGGTCCTGACCCCTGTAGGGTTGGGTTGTGTTGGAGGGGAGGGGGAGGGCTTACCTGACTCTCCCTCTTAGTAGCGCTGAAGCAGCAGCGGGGACAGCGATCGGGCTGGGAGATAAGGCTGTTTGTTTACAAACAGCTCCTGCCCATGTGCTGATCAGAAGGTTGCTACCTTGTAAAGAAGGTTCTTCGAGATGG
>QEPC01011572.1:561261-571623 GCA_003113815.1 Sphenodon punctatus | reverse complement strand
GGGATTCTCGAGAAACCCCATAACATGCTCTGTGCATGTGGAAAATTGCCACACATGCACAGAATGTCTGCAGCAGCTGTTTTACGCATGCGCAGAGCTTTTTTGAGAATCTTGTGAGAATCTCGCAAACCATAGTGAGATCTCATGTAAAAGTGGTCTTAGAGACAGAACAGATTGAGAAAGCACTGTATTTGGAGTGGAACGGTTTCACCAATACGTGTTTGGACACCCGGTAGTAGTACTCTCAGACCACAAGCCTCTCGAGACCATAATGACCAAACTCCTGCTTGGGGCACTGAAAAGATTGCAGGGAATGCTAATGAGGTTACAGAAATATGACCTACAAATCAAGTATTGCCCTGGAAAGAATCTTGTGCTAGCCAATACACTTAGCAGAGCCTTTATAGAAGGACAGGAGAATTGTGGAGATGAAGATATCGAATCTATCAACATGCTACACTACCTGCCAATCAAAAAAGATAAACTGGAGGAACTCAAGAACATAGAGTGAGATGCGACTCTACAAACGCTGAAAAACACGATATTGAAGAGGTGGCCAACAGACAAGGCCCAGGCACCAGTAGGCACTGAACCCTACTTTAATTGCAGAGCAGAGCTTAGTGTAAAAGAAGGGCTGATATTCAAAGGATTAACCCTCATGATCCCTTCATCACTTCGCCTTCACATAATGAAGAAAATACACTCATCCCACCTGAGTATCAAGAGCTGTTTACGTCCTTCAAGAGACTGTGTATATTGGCCCAGAATGGGAGCCCAGTTATGAATCTTCATAGAGGAATGCAGGTCAGACAGCACCCAGCAACAAAAAGAGACGCTGTAGCCACATAACACCAACCCCGCCCCCCCAGCCGTGGGAGAAGATAGGAGTGGATCTCTTCATGCTCAAAGACGAACAATACCTCATCACAGTAGACTATTTGAATTTCTAGGAGATTGACAGATTGGTGGACATGAGATCCAGAAAGATAATTGAGAAAATAAAGATGCCCTGCGCTAGACATGGAATCCTAGGCAAACTCATGAGTGCAAAGGAACTCAGTTTGCATCTGAAGAGTTAAAAATGTTTGCCCAACAGTGGGAATTCAAACACACAGAGTAATGGGAAGGTAGAATCTGCTGTCAAGATAGCCAAAAGACTGCTCAACAGAGCTGCAGCTACAGAGGTAGACCCCTACCTACCTAGCCTTCTCGGCCCATCGCAACACACCCACTCAAGGGCATAGCACAGGCCTTGATGTGGCGCTGAACAAAAACGTGTAGTGAACTTCTAAAGCCCAAACTCGTTGCCAACAGACAAGTTGAAATGGAAAAGGCATAGCAGAAGCAAGTTCACTATTACAATCGGTCAGCATGAGATCTGCTTATGTTAACCAGTGACACACCAGTGTGGATACAGCCCCTGGAAGGGTCCCAAACCAAGTGGTCCAATGGGATCATCAGCAAAATGGTAGCACCAAGATCTTATGAAGTGACCACATGAGAAGATCACGCAATTCCCAGAAATCGAAGACACCTCAGGGTGCGGCAACGTTCAGGGCACAGACAGGACAGCAGGAGCAAGGGTCCACATGAGTCGAATGACCCAGTGGAAAGTCTCCATTGAGCAGAGAGTGAGGAGGGAGACCCAGAGTTCAGGGAACCCGATCCACCAGTCCCACAGACAGCAGAGGGAAAAGAAAGGTGATCACAAGCAGGTCACCCTCTGAGAACTCCAAGCCATCTGTGGGACTATGTCCTACGATAAGATCATGGTAAAGGGAGCATGTGCGCTCTCTAGGCAGACGTGGGAAACAAGGCTCCCCTCCCAGGCCCGACTAAACTCGCTTTTTCAGCGCCGAGACACACCACAACCAGCCCCAAAAAATCAACGAATTCCGGGGGTAAGTCAGGGGAAAAGAAAAACCGCAAACCAACCTAAGATTGAGAGATTTTACCTGCGGGACAGAAACGAGGCCCAGCAGCACTCTCAGCCCAGTCTGGTGAATAAAATGGCTGACGCACCCAGACAGAGGGAGGCACAGACCCAGCAGTTAGCAGGGAACTGAAAGACTTAATTAAAGGCTTGAGGCAGGATTTGGGGGCTGCGGCACAAGCCAGAGAAAAGCTGGCAACTGAAGTCAATAAACTACAGGTGACAACTGAACTTAACATAAAAAAACTGGAGGGACTCTCCAAAAGAATGGAGACTGCTGAATCCAGAATAATAAGTTTAGAAGATAACTCCCTGGGGAATGAAGATCAGATAAGAAAAATGAAAGAGAAGATAGATTACTTGGAGGAGAAAACAGAGGACTTAGAAAATCGCTCCAGGCGATCAAACCTCAGATTTACCGGCCTAGCAGAGGGATCAGAAAAGGGAGATGCAAAACAATTTATAAAAGAGTTACTACAGGAGCTCTTCCCAGAGGACCCAGAAATCCAGCAGGCCAGAATGGAGCAGGCACATAGAACAGCCAGACAAGCCCCAAAGGAGGGAGATTACCCACGCACTATCATTGTCAAGTTTCTGGAATATCAAACAAAAGAAAAAATTCTAAGACTGGCAAGGAGCAAGCAGAAACTAGAATTCAAGGGAAAGGCGATCAGAATCTTCCCAGACTATGCAGCAGCCACAATATACAAGAGAAGAAAATGGGGGAAATTCTTCGCCATACTACACGAAAAGAAACTGCAACCTCAACTGATGTTCCCAGCCAAGATGAGCATTGCGTGGAAAGGGAAGAGAAAATTCTTCACTGACCCCGAGGACTTGGAAATATTTCTAAAAGACAGTAACCCGGCCTAAAGAAACAAAAGACCTGGAACTAAAAATACCACGGAGTGGACGTGACAACGTGCAAGAAGCAAAAACACAAAAGACTAACAAAAAGAGGAGAGGCAGAGAAGGGCTGCCTTCACAAGGATGACAAAGGTTAAGGTTAAAATTAAGGGCTGAAATGTTAATGCCTTTTTATGTATTGACAAGTGTTCTTGCTAATGCAGAAATTGCTAATGCAGAAATTTAAACCAGAAGGTTAAGAATGGGACTGTTAACTCCCTTGTTTTAGGTATGACAGAAGCAACTGCAAAGCAGCAGGTTAAACCACTTGTTTGAGGGAGTAGATGTCATCCCTTTTTCATTTTAGCTGAGAGGTAATCGCTAAAGCAGTAAGTTAATTCAGCTGTTTAAGGGATGAACTGCTGAGAGGTGGACCCAGAGGGGCAGAATCCACTTGTTTGAGGGAGTAGATGTCATTCCCTTTTTCATTTTAGTTGGGAGGTAACTGCTGATAGCAGGAATTTAATTCAGCTGTTTAAGGGATGAGTTGTTGAGCTGTGGACCCAGAGGGGAGAAACTTAAAAAGTGGAGAGGCTAAAGAAAATGGCCTCTATACGGTTAACAAATATTAAAAGTTAGCAAGGGGGATAATAGCAATGTTTTCAATAGATGACAGAACTAAGCGTCAAAGCAGAAATGTAAATTAATTGTTTAAGGGCTGGGATATTAACCTGTTTTAATTGTAGGTATGAAGCAATTGAAAGGATAGGAACATAAGCTACTGATTCAATAAAGGTTAAGGTTATTAAGGTACAGTTAGAATTAAAGGCGGGGGACAACGAGACCCCCAAAGGTTTATTGGCTTAGAAAAATGAATAGAACAATACAGACGAGGGCAATGGAGAACTGCACTGAATACAAGGGGAGAAATGTTAATGTTAATGTTGGAAGCAATTACAAACATAGAAGTGTAAACCAGTAGGTGGAGGGCTGAGACATTAATCCTCTTTCCATTGTCAAATAGAAACACCTGTAAATGTGGAAAAGCTAACCACTTTTCTGTTTTTTTTATAACAAAGGCTGAGATCATCAAGGCCCAGCTGGAAGGGAAGGTAGGGGGGAATTAATCTGCTAAAAAAGCTGGTAGTCTTGAAACAGGGGGAACAGAAGATAAGCTGTAAAAGACAGTGCAAGCCTGACACCAATACCAAAACCAAAGGACAAAAGCCCAACCAGACAAGCGAGATACAAAATCATAAATGAACCCTATAAAGGGGAAAGAGGGGGAAACCCTGGACATAGGGTCCTGGGAGGGGACCCAAAGAGGAGAGAAGAAAAGCAACCACGATGCATGCTCAGGCAAGAAAAAGTAGAAAGGGGGAAAGGAGGGGGGGATGGGAAGGGGGGGTAGGGGTTTTTGTTATAGGTCATCCCAAGGCACAAAATAGAATTAAAACAGCAAAGCAGACACCAATACGAGACAAGATAACTTTATTGAGCAGGCAAAAAACAAGCAAAATAAAAGATGGATACGCTTAAAACATTGACATGGAATGTACGAGGCTTAAACGAGCCGGTGAAACGGCGGAGAGTTAAGGAATTAATATGGGAGGAACGTTGTGATGTTTTCTTCCTTCAGGAAACACACCTAGTAGAAAAAGACATATTCAGATTTCAGAACAGACACTTTGGGCATATATTCACCTCCTGCGCCCACAAAAAGAAAGCAGGAGTTCTGATTGGGATCAGGACAGGTATAGAATTCAGTCCAAACAGAATAAAGAAAGACAAAGAAGGGCGATTCCTGATGGTGACAGGTACACTAAAAGGAGAAAGTGTCTCCCTGGTAAATCTCTACGCCCCCAATGAAGAGACCCTGGCATTTTTACACAAGACCATAAAAGACATAAAGGGGAATCTAGAAGGGAAACTCTTCATACAAGGGGACTTTAACTCCCCGATAACATGGAGGGACCACTCAAACAATAAACCACTAAAAGGATGGCAGAATAAAGTGGGGCAATGGCTCACCGATCATGGACTGATAGATATATGGAGGACACTAAACCACACACAGAGGGAGTACACGTATTATTCAATACCCCACAAGGTGTTTACAAAAATAGACCATTCCCTCACGCTAAAAGAGGAATTCAGAAATTGCAGTAAGGCATATATAAAACATCAGACCATATCGGATCACCAAGGACTAATCACGATCTTCACTTGGGGGCAAAGAGGGCCAGGACAGGGAAAGAACTCGTGGCAGATGGATAGGGGTCTTTTACAGAATAAATTCTTTTGTACCCAAATACAGCAAGGCATCAAGGACTATTTTGAATTAAATGGAGGCTCAGTGAGTTCATGGAATACCTTGTGGGAGGCGGCAAAAGCGGTAACAAGGGGCAACATAATCTCAGTGGGGGCAGCAGTTAAAAAGAGAAATAGGGAAATATTAAAAGACTTATATCAGCAACTGATAATAGCGGAATCGGATCAGAAGCAGAACCCATCAATGAGAGGCCACAAGCAACTGCTAAAAATAAGAGAAGCCATAAACACAGAAGAAGTAAATAAAACAATAAGAAAGCTGAAAATAATCAGAGCAAAACACTTTGAACAAAATAACAAATCTGGCAAGATCTTGGCCCGTCTGACCAAGAAAATAAATACCCAGCATAATATTAAGGAAATAAACAGGTCAGAAGGTACCACAACAACAGATCCAGATGAAATACAAAAAGAGTTTTAAAAATTCTATGAAAACATCTATAGTACCACGAACCCCCAAATAACTGATATTAACAGATTCTTAGAGAAATATGAGATTCCAAAACTAAATAATGCCCAACAAGGATTTCTAGATGCCCCGATAGAGATAGAGGAGGTAGCAGAGGTGATAAAACACCTCCCTAAAAATAAAGCTGTAGGCCCTGACGGACTACCGACCGAATTCTATCAATGTTTTGCTAAAGAATTGATAACCCCATTGACAACAGTCTTTAATCAAGCGCTGAGAGAAGGAGCTTTGCCGTCCTCCTTTTATGAAGCCAGGATAGTAGTGATTCCCAAACCAGGAAGGGACCCAAAAAGTTGTGGAAGCTATAGGCCGATCTCACTGCTGAATAGCGATTATAAGATATTTTCAAAATGTTTGGCCAACCGATTAGCAGCAATCGCAGGACATCTGATACATAAAGACCAAGTAGGATTCATCCCAGGGCGATTGGGAATGGACAATATAAGAAAAGCAGTAAATATCATCCATAACCTACAGACTAATAAGACCCCGGCCATAGTCCTGTCTACCGATGCGGACAAGGCGTTTGACAGGGCGGAACCGACATTTTTATTTCAAATTATGAAAAAGATGGGGATAGGGCGAAGGTTCTTAACCTGGTCTAGATTAATATACAAAAACCCTATATCCAGACTGCAAATTAATAACACGGTTACAGGGCCATTCAAACTGACCAGAGGAACCAGGCAAGGGTGCCCACTCTCACCCTTGCTATTTAATCTGATGTTGGAAGGCCTAGCTATAGCGATTCGACAGGAAAACAAAATTAAGGGAATAACAATAGGAAAAACACAACAGAAGTTAGCATTATACGCAGACGACATGCTGCTGTTCATCAGTGAGCCCCAGACCTCCCTTCCAGTTCTGACTAATCTAATAAAGGAATTTGGTACAATAGCGGGCTACCGGATTAACTTCGAGAAATCACACGCATTTATATTCAGAGGAAGGGGGGAAGCGGATCACGTGACAAAGGAGGATAGCCCATTCCAAGTACAGGAGAAAGAAATTAAATACTTAGGGATTAACTTAACCAAAAATATCAAAAACCTATATACTAGTAATTTCCCACGAACACTGAATAAAGTAACCAAAGAAATAGAGGACTGGAAAAATCTGGCATGTAGCTGGCTAGGAAAGGTGAACCTATTTAAAATGGTGGCATTGCCAAAACTATTGTACCCCATGATGGCACTACCTATAGAACTGCCTGAGTCCTTTTTCAGGGACATAGACAAATTACTGGCTAGGGTGATCTGGACCGACAAAAGACCCAGAATAAATAGAGAAACATTATATAGAACAAGGGAAGCAGGAGGGCTGAACCTACCAGACTTTAGGCTGTACCATAAAGCAGCTGTTCTGAGCGCCCTGCAACCCTGGTACCATCAATCAGAACAACAAGACTGGGTAAGAATAGAGGGACATATACTGGGGATAGATAATTTTGCGCAATACATAGTAGATGAAGGAGTGATAGAGGAGAAAAAATGGAAGGAACACCCCTTTGCAGGAATAGCTTGGAAATACTGGCAGCAGGTAACAAAGAAAACTAAAAGCAAAAGGAATAAGTCCCCTTATACTCCAATCAATCTCTGGAGGTTTAGAGAGCATAGAATAGCTGAGAAACTTAGAATAGCATTACAGAGGAAACAGATCAAGAGAATGGGACAACTATTTAAGGAGGGGGAAATGCTCGCCAAAGAAGATCTAGAACTGTTCTTACAGGAAGGAATTGATCCCTTCCAGTTTAACCAGTTAAAGAGTGCCCTCACACGACAGGGAGCAGTAGAAGAGTATGGGAGAGCACCCCTCAACATGGAAAGGGTCCTCTTTGATAGAGACAATAACAGAGGCAGGCTGGGGAGAATATATAAGGCCTTAAAGGAAATATGGTATAAAAAAAATTATGGCTTCATGCGGGCCTGGGAAAAGGAACTGGGTAAAACATTCACTGAACAACAAGAAAAAGAAATAATAGCCCATTACGACAGCTGTGCAGCTTCCTTGGAAGCTAGGGAACCCCAAGTAAAACTGTCCATGAGATATTATCTGACACCTAGCCAGTTTAAACACATGGACAAAGCAAGCTCCGGGAAATGTTGGAGGGGATGTGGGAAAGAGGGAACCCCACTACATTGTTGGTGGGATTGTGAAAAGGTTCAGGACTTATGGAGGGTAGTGTGGGCAAATATGGAGGAGATGGCAGGATTTATAATCCCATTTCGTCCGGAAACGGCGTTACTGGGAATATATCCCAACAGCGAGGCACTCAAGAAAATAAAACCCCAATGTGTAATATTCTGTCTGGCGGCAATTAATGTAATAGCCAGAAACTGGAAATCAGACAAAAACATCAAAGAAGGAGAATGGTTAAACAGATTATGGTTTATTTTTTCAATGGAAAGACTGCTGGCAAAATTACATGACAAAATGGACAAATTACACGGCAGATGGAGACAGTGCCTACAACAGATGCAGGACAAGCCTCTGACAGAGGATGAAAGAGCGTATATGTTTGATTTCTACATTTAAAAAAAAGAGAAGGTAGTCTGCTTTAGATAAAGATCACAGGAACTGTGCAACCAAAATGCAAAAATGACCTATTAAAGTTGATGCAGCACTCAGTATAGTTAGCAGCTGAGTGAATGTTATCCTTAAAGTTGAAAGGATGGGTTTAATTAATCAGAGAGCATAGAATCAGCAGGTATAAAACGAAATGTATGTACTGACAAAGGTTAAAACATAATGTAACTGAATTGTAATTACTTTATGCTGAAAATTCAATAAAAACAATTTTTTAAAAAATTTTAAAAATAAAAATAGCATGGTAAAGACGGTACTCCAACACATCCATGTACTAGTAACCTCTGGCTGCTATCCATCCCAAAGACTGTAAATAATGTAAATATGTGGGGGTTTACCAAAAAAAAGTTGGGGGAGGAAGATGTTATAAAGGGAGCTAAGCAATGGTAGGCTCCCAGGAGGGGCCACCGGAAGGGGTGGAGTCTCAGGGAGAGCGTGCGCGGGGACAGGCAGTCACAGGGAAGCAAGCAGCAAGTAAGCATCTCCTGTGTGAGCTGAGATGCAGAGCAGGCCCAATAAAGATCCCGTTGAACCTGACAGCTCCTGAGTCGCCTCAGCTCATTGTTACACTGAATTGTATTTCTTTCTCTCTCCCACAAGGAGCTTAAAGCCGGTAATCTGCAATGGAGGGAGGGGGGGGAAATATGAAAATGGTAACATTCCAATAACATGGGATTTTTAAGTGTGGCTTTACCTGGAATGAACTGCATGACTGACTCCTGCTATAAGCAGAACAGTGGGAGCAGGAGGAAGACGGTGTGCTTAAATGTTTCCTCCACCTCTGATTGGTGGAAAACTCACCATTCATAGGGGAGAAGGGAGCCTGGCCAAATTGATTGTTTCAAAAGTAGATTGGATACTGCAGAACCTCCATGTTGGCAAAACACAGGAAAAGAATGCCCACATTCTAGTAAAGCATTTCAAATAATTGAGGGAAGCATTTCAAATAATTGAGGCTTCCTGGGGCTATGTGAAAAAGGTCCCAAATTTTGCTCCTTACCACAACTTTTTACTAATTAAAAAAATCAGTTTAGTTAAGAACGTAAGTAGTGCCATATGGATTCAGACCAATGGTCCATCAAGCCCAGCATCCTGTCCTCTGACAGTGTCCAATCTCAATTGCATGGGAGAAGAACCAATAGTCACAATGGGCAATCCATTCCCCGTTGTTCACTCCCAGCTCCCTACAGTAAGAAGTTCATCCCGTAAGCTACTTAGTTAATAGCCGTTAATGGACCTACTTTCTAAGAACGTATCCAGTCCTTTTTTAAAAACCAGCTATACTACTGATCTTGACAGCATCATCTGGCATAAGTTAATTACGTGTTGAGTGAAAAAGTACTTCCTTTTATTTGTTTTAAATCTGCCGGCAGCTAGTTTCATGGAGTGTCCCCTAGTTCTAGTACTATTGGAGAGGGTAAATAACCATTCCCTATCTACTCGTTCCCCACCACTCAAGATTCTATAAGTCTCTATCATGTCCCCTCTCAGTTTTCTCCAGGCGTGGTCGGCAGCTGAGGAAATATGGGGCAATGCCCCTCCTGTGCCCTCCTGCCCTGCTCCTATGCCCCCCTGCATCCTGTTGCTTTGCAGGGGGGCACAGGAACAGGGCATATAGCTAGGAAATAAACTTACCAGGTGCCCAGATCCAGCGCTGCCTCTCCCCTCCTTTTTGGGCAGCCGCTCCTTATTTTCAGTGGGGAGGGGGCCCCGGTGAAGGAGGAGGATAAGCACTGAGTAAGGAGTCCCATAAGGGACAAACCAGTGTGGAACGCGCTTGGGCGATTTCAGGAAATAGTCCAAGTGCATAGAATAGGGAAACTGTAGTTTCCCATTCTATCCACCAGGGGGCAATGAGCTCACTGAGCCCATAGGCCCTAGTGGCTCACTTTTTGGCTAGTACCTGGGTGGCTGCGTAGACGCCCAGGTGAGATTTGCTGTGGGGAGGAGGGTGTCTCTTGCAGAGTGCCCCCTCCTGCCTCCTCTCCTCGTAGGGGAGGAGGCAGGAGGAGGCACTCTGGGATGCATGCTCAGTCAGGGAGCACAAGTTTCTTCGTGCACACTGCTGAGCTCAGCTGCCTTGGATGGTCCACATTCCTGCTGCCAACTTGGTGGTGAGTAAATTGCTTGGGGGGATCTGGGAGAGGGGGTTGTACTGGGAGACATGGGGGAGGGGGTTCATTGGGAGACATGGGGG
>QEPC01011572.1:543782-561161 GCA_003113815.1 Sphenodon punctatus | reverse complement strand
GGGGAATGGGGTGCACTGGGAGACATGGGGTGGGGGAGGAGGGACTCAGGGAGTCTGGCTGGACAAATAAGGGAGGAGGGAGTGGAGGGAGGGGTGCACTGGGAGACATGGGGAGGGGGGATGGTATGGAGTTAGGTGCACTGGGAGACATGGGGGGAGGGGGACTGGGGGAGTCTTGCTAGGCAATGGAGTATGGGTAGGGTTGCCATAGATGCAAAACTTTAGAGGGCACTTATGAGATATACAGGTTGCAGGGCTGTATTGGAACCAATACAGTCCTGACTCCTCCTACCATTTCCCTGGCTCCGCCCTAGGCTAGGCTCTGCCCTTATTTTCACCACAGGTTTAACCCGCCCACTGCCCCTCCAGCCTCCAAACCCACCAGCCGCCCCTGGTCTTCTCTTCTCTAAGCTGAGGAGACCCAGCTTGTCAAGCCTCTCTTTGTATGGAAACGGTTCCATATCCTTTATCATTCTCATTGCCCTTCTCTGTACCCTTTCTAGTTCAGTTATGTCTTCTTTGAGAAGGGGCAACGGTTCCATATCCTTTATCATTCTCATTGCCCTTCTCTGTACCCTTTCTAGTTCAGTTATGTCTTCTTTGAGAAGGGGCAATCAGAATTGCACAGTGTTCCAGGTGCAGCCACACCATCGATTTATAGAGGCATTATGACATCCTCAGTTTTATTCTCTATCCCTTTGTGAATAACTCCTAACATTCTGTTTGCTTTTTTGACTGCTGCTGCACACTGGGCTGAGGATTTCGGTATTGTCCACAATCACTCCCAGATCCTTTTCCTGAGTGGTAACTCCTGGCTAGTGGTACCCAGCATTGTGTACTCAGAATTTGGATTATTTTTCCCTTGGTGCATCACTTTGCACTTGTCCACATTAAATCTCAAATGCCATTGAGATGCCCAGGCACCCAGTCTTGTAAGATCCTGTGCAGTTCTTCACAGTTTGCTCATGTTTTAACTACCTTGAATAATTTGGTGTCATCTGCAGATTTGATCACCCCACTCTTGATGCCCTTTTCCAGCTCATTAATGAATACATTAAACAGCACCGGTCCCAATACAGATTCCTGGGACACATCACTTTTTACATCTCTCCATTGTGAAAATTGACCATTGAGTCCTACTCTTTGCTTCCTATCCTTTAACCAGTTACTGATCCATAGTAAAACACTACCTCCTATGCCATGACTTTTTAATTTTCTCAAGAGTCTTTTATGTGGGACCTTATCAAATGCTTTCTTGAAATCCAGGTACACTATATCTACCAGGTCTCCCTTGTCCACATGTTTGTTGACACCCTTAATAACCACCCTTTTTAGGGAAGGTTATTGAATGGGTGGTGGCCTGGCAGTTACAGGGGCATCTGAACCGGATCAGTTTTCTTGATCCCTCGCAGTCTGGCTTTCACCCTGGGTTTGGCATGGAGACTGCACTTGAGGCCTTGGTTGATAACCTATGCCATGAATTGGATCAGGGCAGATAATCTATTGATCTTATTGGCTCTGTCGGTGGTGTTTGATACTGTTGATCATGAGATGTTGGTGACAAGACTGCGGGACCAAACTGGGGTGAGTGGGATTGTTTTTGAATGGTTCAGGATGGGGTGAAGCCCCCTACCAGTTGAATGATAACCTGGTTCAGGGTCCCCACCCATAAGACCCCCCCACTCCCCAGGCAGTGATGTGCCCCTTAGCCCTTAGGGGGCCTCACCACCGCATGATTCCTAAACCACTAACTGCCATAAAAAGGGGGAGGGAGCTTTACTCACCCCTTTTAGCCCACACATAACCCCAAATACTGATGTAACACATTCCTCAAATCCGCCAACCATAGTGCATTTCCATGCTCAGACAAATGCACCCCATCCCACCAAAATAGCCTCGGGTCCTCACCCACAATCCACCAGTGGTGCACAATCTGGCCCCCAAAGCTCTCAATCATTGCCCAGATTGCCCTATTAATTTTGCGCTTTGCTCGCTCGATCTTAGCCGGCTTCTCAGCGTACCACCACACCTGGCGCTCCAGCAGATCCGACCACCATATGGTGGCCTGGGGCCACTCAGCAACCAATTGGGAGATGTCCACCTTCATCTCCCCTGTAAGTCCCCAGGCACTGCACAGCCCCAGGTCGTTCTCACCCAACTGAATGACCAGAATGTCCGGTGGTCCAAAGCGACCTGCCCTGCGGTGCAAAGAAGGCATCAACTGCCCCCACCGCATCTCACTGAGCCCGAACCAATAAATCCGTGCCCGCAATCCACACCCCAGCTGAGAGCCAAAATCGGAATTAGCTGCATGCTGACCAGCCCAGCGCACAATTCTGTGCCCAGATGGTGAGCAGCCGCGTAGTATCTGTGGATGACAAAATACAGGGTTACAGATGCCCCCACGTCAATTGACTGTGGCCTAGGGTCCTCACGTATGTGCAGTACGCGCCTGAATGCCATCTACCTATTGCCATGATCTGCGATGCGGACAGCCCGCCCACTGCTACCGTGGATGCTGTCCCGATCTGAAATGAGTGCGACCCATATTTGGAAGTGGGAAGGCCGATCAGGACAATGCATTTCCAGAAGACTGCCCTAAACTGGAATTTGGTTAGTTACGTCCCTGCCACATGCAGGGTAGCTGGGCAACATTCCAAAAAAGCTGCAATGGCAGAGACAAGACACACCACCCCTGTTGGCGAACGGTGCAATGTTATAAGGTGACCTCTCCCCAACTGATCTCCTTTCAACCTGCGAATAGTGATGGCAATGGAACACATCCCCGGGAGCTCCAGGGCCGCGCCCGACTGATCTCACTGGGAAGAGGGGACTAACTCGCTAATCCGCAGGGCCGCAAAAAATGCCGTAGGGAAAATGGCACAGAAAAGCAGCATCTTGTAGGGTGAGGAACAGATCCCTGGCAGGGCACCGACCAGGTGGTCTAGCACACTGATGGGTATAGGTCTGCGAGTGTCCTTCCGAGGCCCACCACCTCTAGCCCATCCCTCCACCACCTTCTGGAGCATGAAGCTTGTGCAAGGGTCAGGGACCCCCTGCGCCCTGCTGAAAAAGGCAATGGCAGCCAGGCGACATTTTATAGTGCGCGGAGCCAAGCCGCGGACCCTCAGGTGAGCTGCAAACTACTCCACGTGGCGCAGATGGATGGGTCATAGCCCTAAAGGAGTACACATAAGTGCGCCACGTGGAGCATGAAATGGCAGTTCTAATGCCGTTGTCTAGCATCCTCTCCCAAGCATCCACAGGGCCTCCGGCATCACCTCAGAGCTGATGTTGGTGCCTGGCGCCAGGGCACAAAAACGCTCCATCTGAAAACGAGAAAGAGCATCAGCAATTTCATTCTGAACCCCTGGAACATGTTTGGCTGAAAAATACATGTTAACCTGCAAGTACCAAATCACGTACCTGTTTCAGCTCTAATCTGGACCATCCTCTTGCTGAGTGCACCCCTGCCACCAAATTCTATGCGGCCTGCAGAGCTTGTACTAATTATTAGAGTGGTCCCTGGGAGAGAAAAGGTTTCCCACCTCTGCTCCAAACTCTAGAATTCCTTTAGGGTGACTGTAAAACACAAAGGAAATTGACAAGGATGGTTTTACTATTTACAGCCATGATCTTCAAACCACTTACTCCAGAGTAGTTCCATTGAAATCCATTTGAGAAGTACAGCCTAGCAGCCAGTGTCTTAACACCGACTGGACCTGACTGATTCTGTTGGGCTTAAGGCCTGGCTTCCTGTTGGAGGGAGACCCACTCCCCACAGAGCGTCATGGGACTCCATGGGATAGGAACATGTTAAAAAGGGTTGGTGCTTTCTGATTTAGCCCTGCCCACTATGGAATGCTGTGACATCCTGGCACTCTGTGGGGAGAAAGGGCTACATCAGAAATGGGATGGGGTTACAGCATCTCTCCCACCCCTTTGCAATGTGGCCTCACCCCCACAAAGCACCATAACATCACAATGCTCTGTAAAGGCAGGGCCACCCACAGACACATCTGATCCAGGCTGCAGTGAGCCCACATTGAGCCTGGGCCAAATTTTTCGGCCAAGCAGGTCTCTTGCTGCAGCCTATAATTTGTAAGAGTTTCCTCCCAAACACCACCACTAAATCCAGCCTTTGACCACCTCACTCCTCTATTAGCACCAAAACTATTAAACAAACCAGGCCTTATGTTTCGAATTCATTTTATTTATTTATTTATTTATTTATTTTCAAACACTTCTATACCACCCTATTTGCTATGCAATGACTCAGGGCAGTGTACAACCAACATAAATAAACAAAATACAAGAATAAAAACATTAAAACTCAAATCAAACCAGCTTAATCCCTCCCTCCCCCATTCCCCTCACTGAATACCTGGCAAAATAGCCAGGTCTTGCATTGACTACGAAATATAGAGAGGTCCCAGGAGAGTCGAGCCTCTGCTGGGAGGGACTTCCAGAGTCGCGGCGCAGCCACTGAGAACACCCTTTCAAATGTGGTCCCCCCCGGGGACCTCCAACAGGGCACCCCTGGAAGACCGCAGGGGCTGATTGAGAATACAGAGGTGAGGCATTCCTGCAGACAGACAAGGCCCAAGCCTTTTAAAGGTTAAACACAACACCTTGAAGTGCAGAGAATGGAGCACCAATGTAACGTGCTCACGGCAACCCGTCCCCATCAGGAGGTGGGCCGCCACATTCTACACCAGCTGAAGTCTCCAGATTGATATCAGGGGTAGCCCCATGTAGGGCATGTTGCAGTAATCAAGCTGTGAAGTGATAAAGGCATGGATGATGGAGGCAAAATATATGGTCAAAGATGACAGACCAGATGTAACTTACTAAAAGCACTCCTCACTACAGCCACCACCTGAACATCCAGGTGAAGCTGCAAGTCAAGGAGGACCGCCAGACTCTGAATTTGAGGGACCAGAGTTGGACGTACCCCATCAATGATGGGAGCCTCCACACACGCACCCGTACCCACCAGCATCACCTCCGTCTTGTCAGGATTTAGCTTGAAGTGACTTGTCCTCACCCAATCACCCACCGCAGCCAGGTAAGCACCGAGACTGCAGGGCCTGGGTTGGATGAAAATGAGAGGTATAGCTGAGTGTCATCAGCATACTGATAGCACCCAACTTCAAGCCCTCTCACAATTTCACCCAACGACTGCATATATATGTTGAAGAGGAGAGAGGATAGAATGAACCCTGCAGGACTCCGCATGTAAGGTTCCGGGGGGAAGATGAACACTCCCCGAGGACCACACACTGAGTTCTACTGGCCAGGAATGAGCAGAACCATCCAAGAACAGTCACCCTAACCCCAGCACAGTCCTGCAGACGCGTCACCAGCAACTCTTGTTCCACCGTATCAAATGCCACTGAAAGATCTAACAAAATCAAGAAAGTGGACCTACCTTGATCCATCTCTCGGCACAGATCATCAATCAAAACCACAAGTGCAGTCTCCATACCATAACCCGGATGAAATCCTGACCGCAAAGGATCAAGGAAACCAATCTGGTCCAGGTGTCCCTGGAACTGCTTGGCCACTGTCTGTTCAATAACCTTTCCTAAAAAGGGAAGGATAGAGACAGGTGGATAGCTGGCCAGGGCGTCAACATCAAGAGATGGCTTCTTGAGCAAGGGCCGCACCACAGCCTCCTTCAGGCACTCTATGACCCTGCCCTCCACCAGGGAGGCATTGACAACCCGAGCCAGCAACACTCCCAGAGTCTCCCAGTTGGCCTTCAACCAACCAGGATGGAAATAGATCAAGTTCACATGTTGTGGCCCGCATAGCTCCCAGCATCTCCACCACATCAAAGGCCAATATCAACCCAAACTGATCCCACAAAACAGTCATCGTCTCAGATACACTCCCTGCCTCAAATGCAGCAGTGAAACAGTGGTGAATACGAGCAATTTTATAAGCAAAAAAATCTATAAAATGGTCACAATGAGCACTGAATGCCTCCAGTTTCAGGCGGAGAGAGGCCGGACTGACCAACCCCTTCACCACCTGGAAAAGCTCAGCTGGGAATAAAATAAAGCTAGTCAAATAAGAGAATGTTGATCCTGCTTCCTTATCTTACTTGTCATCTAGTTAAGAACATGGGAGCTGTCATATTGAGTCAGACGAATGGTCCATCTAGACCAGTAACCTGACTAGTGCTTAGTGCCTCAAAGGAAGTGTACCCAAAACAGAGGATATATGCTGTGACATGAAGACCCTGTTGTTCACTTCCAGCAGCCAGAATTTTTCCTCCAGTCAGTTTAACTAATGGCCACAGACAGACTGGTTCTCTATGACTTTGTCTTTTTTTAAACTCAATTTTACCATTGGCCTTCCTGACATCCCATGACAACGAGTTCCACAGGTCAATTTGCACAGTGTGAAGCACTTCTTTTCCTTTGTTTTAATCCTGCTGCTGGTTAATTTAATCAGCTGCCCTGTATTATGAGAGAGTAAATAACAGGTCCATATTTAGTTTTTCCATAACTTTCCAATAAACGTCTGTCATCATAAGAAGCGCCATAATGGTTCAGACTAACAGTCCATGCAGCCCAGCATCCTGTCTCTGACAGTGGACACCTTCAGTTGCTTCAGAGAACAAAACAGGTCATAATGGAGTGATCCATCCCCTACTATTTACTCCCAGCTCCCAACAGTCAGGAGGTTACATTCCCCAACCAATTTGACTAATAGCCATTTATGGACCTATCCTCTAAAGCACTTATCCTTTTATCAGGATTGGTTATACCCTCTCTGATGTCTGTTTTGAATGGACGTTTTCCCAATGGCAGCAGTAGCATGCTGGTAGCCACCATCAACAGCAGGAGAAAGTGGTGCATGTGTTTTTGTAGACGACTCCAGTGATAATGCACATTGTTAGCACTAAGCATCCAAAAGTCATGAATCAGGTTTCCAAACTTATGTGATGTTAACAATCATATATTTGGGTCACAATGCACAAGCAGAGTTTTGTCACTCTGCCACTTATTGCAGAGTTGTCCATTTGAGTCGGCTTCAGTAGAGCCCAGCCTGGAATAAATGGTTTGTGGAATGCTACCTTGCTTTGGTTTGGTTTTTAAAATAGACTTCTAGCTTCTGAGACTTTAGGGTCTAATTTTGGTCATGTTTCCAAGCCTTTCTCCACATCCTCACGGGTTAGAAACTCACTTTACAAGAAACAGGAGGAAAAGAAAAGATTCTTGTGCAATCAACTGAGTCTCTACTGGCTGGAACTTTAAGGAAAATACCAAGGCTTGGCAAGAGCTGGCAAAATTGATGGTTATACTCTATATACAGCCTTTGTTCCTAGCCAGGGAAGTAGGGGGCACTGATGCTAGTGTGCAGCATTGCACTGCTCATTCAGCTTAGTTATTCCTGCATAGCAGTTGAAGTACAAAGCTCTGGAGTCCTGCAGCAACAGTGCCCAGGCTAGGTAGATGCACCACTCCACAGTGTCTTACATGGAGACTTGATAGCAGTCCTCTTAAATATTGAAAGGTTTCGGGGGGGGTGTCACGTGGGCATGCCGAGGCAGCAGGTTGCGGTCGGCTGAGCTCCCGGCGGGCCTAACGCAGGAACATGATTAAAACAACTGAAAAACTTCCCAAAAGTTGCCAGAAACCCGGCGCAGTAAGCAAGGTATGTGCACAGATAAAAAAAACTACTCCGAGTCCAATTTCAAGCGATTAGGCACCCCGCGCCGCAGCTCAAGGAAGACGGACGCGGGAGAGAATAAAATGGCGGGCGTGACAGGGAAAGACCCACCGGAGAACTTAGAGACACAAATGCAAGTGACAGACCTGCTTAAATCTATCAAAAAAGACCTGGCTGTCAATAAGGCTGGAATGAATAAAGCCAACTCCATGCTAGAAGATCTAAAAGGACAGGTGGAGGGGATAAATAAAAGAATGGATGCCATGGAGCAGAGGATTAGTGATCAGGGGGATTGGGGGAACAGTGCTGAGCAAAACATAACACCTGCAGAAGCGGAGCTGCAGATGATGGAAAGCAAAGCAGAAGACCTAGAAAATAGGTCTAGAAAGAGCAATCTAAGAATCATGGGTATTCCAGAAGGAAGAGAAAGAAATGGCATGAGAGAACTGCTGCTAGAGAACTTTAAGAGCATCTTCCCAGAGAAACCCACGCTGCACACAGTAGAAGTAGGAAGAGCCCACCGCTCTCTAAGGCCAAAGCCCAAAGATCAGCTTCCCCCAAGGGCAGGCATTGCAAAATTCCGAAGCTGTACGGATAAAGAGGAGATCCTGAGAGAGGCAAGAAACTCTAAAGAACTTTTGTTTGAAGGGGCAAAGATCTCCATTTATCCTGATTTAGCAATGGAAACAGTGCAGAGGAGAAAGGCATGGAGGAGCCAAGTCGAATCCCTCAGTAAAGCTGGCATCAAAGCTCAAGTATATTATCCAGCAAAATTGACCTTCAGCTACCAGGGTAGGAGATATTTTTTCCGCAAAGAAGCAGAACTGGAGGATTTCAAAACCCGAAATCTGAAGGAATAATTAGCTGAATAAAAGAATGAAACTAAAGAAGATACACAAGTTTGGGAGTGAAAATATAGGGGAATGTATGTTATAATATGAGTTATATGAAGTTAGTTTATTCATGATGGTATACATATGGTGAGGGGTACTCACCGGCCGCTGCTTCCATCCTGCCGTGTTGTGCTGCTGCCATCTGCCGCCGGTGAGGAGGGGGCTCCCGTGCCGCCGCTGCTTCGCTCCACTCCATGCTGCTGGACCTGTGGGGGACAGAAAAAGAGATCGCTGTGAGTGCCAGGGGGCGGGGCAGAGTGCAGAGGCCGGCCTGTCCCCTCCCCCACCCGAAAGTAGCCGGGGCTTTAAAGCCCAGCGGCCAGCGGCTCCCTGCCAGGGGTACTCACCTGCCACTGCTTCCATCCCGCCGTGCTGTGCTGCTGCCATCTGCCGCCGGTGAGGAGGGGTTTCCCGTGCCGCCGCTGCTTCGCTCCACTCCACGCTGCTGGACCTGTGGGGGACAGAAAAAGAGATTGCTGTGAGTGCCGTGGGATTTGGGGGGGCACAGAGGCCGGTCGCGAGAGCCGGTCTGTCCCCTCCTCCACCCGGAAGTAGCCAGGACTTTAAAACACAGCGGCCAGCGGCTTCCGCAGGGGTGGTAGGGGGTGGGTAGGGGGACGTTTTGTGGGGCTCCTTTTGTTCAGGGCTAGGGAGGTGGGGTGGGGGTGTAGGAGGGGTGGTTGGTGGAAGGTGGTGGGGGTGTCCCAGTGACTGACCCTGGTGGCAGCAGGGGGAGTACTGGGAGGGTTATTTTTCTGGGGGGGAGGAGTCTGACCCCAGTGAGAGAGGGAAGTCAGGCGGAGGGGGGATGACCCCCATCGGCCCCTGGTGGCAGCAGGATGGCCGGGGGGATGGGGTGGAGGTTTTGGGGGGGAGGTGGGGGGAAGGTCGTGAGGTGAGCAGCTAGGTTTGGGGGACCAGGTGTTGGTGGACGGGGGGGAGGGTCCGGCTATAGGGGTAGTTCTTGGGCGAGGACGGTATGGTCCGAGGGGTTGGATGGCCCGCGCCCCGAGGGGACCGATGTGCCTGAAGGAGGTGCGGGTTGCCATCCCCCCCTGGGGGTGAGGGAGGAGTTGGGTCCAAGGTCCACACGTGGGAGGGCTGCTGCTGCTGAATGTGAGGTCCGTTGGGAACAAGGCCCCAATTGTCTGGGATTTAATCTTGGATGGGGCCATGGACCTCGCATGTATTACGGAGACCTGGCTGGACGAGCTGGCTGGTCCAACTTTGGCCGATTTTGTTCCGGCCAGGTATGCCGTGCAGCATCAGCCCCACACGGATGGCCGGGGAGGTGGTGTAGTGATTATTTTTAAAGAGGACTGACCTGTTAGGATATATCCAGTTCAGGAGATTGTGGATATTGAGGCCCTTCACGTGGTGTTCAATTTGTCTGGGGGCAAGCTAAGGGTGCTGCTGGTATACCGGGCCCCTTCCTGTCCGGCGGCATCCCTTACCGCTCTAGCAGAGCTGGCCTCGGAGGTGGTGCTGGACACCTCTAGGACCTTGGTCCTGGGGGACTTCAACATGCACGCCGATGCCGGCCTTGTTGGGGCGGAGTGAGAATTCATGGCCTCCATGGCAACCATGGATTTGTCCCAGGAGGTTATCTGCCCGGCCCACGTGGGAGGACATACCCTCGACCTGATCTTCGGTTCTGGTCTTGAGGCGGGGGGTCCAGTGGGGGGGGAGGTTAGGGGGGTGCCCTTGTCATGGACGGACCATTATCTCCTGCTGGCCAGTCTCTCAGCACACCCCCTCCAGAAGGGGAAGGGACCAGTTAGGATGGTCCACCCTCAGAGACTGATGGAACCCCAGCAGTTCCAGAAGATCATGAGGGAGTTAACCTTGGACCTGGACGGTCACTCTGTCAATGAGCTGGTCCAGCATTGTAATAGCTTGCTGGAGGAGGCCATTGACAGGGTGGCTCCGAGATGCCCTCTGCCTCGGTCTTGTCACCACAGGGCCCCTTGGTTTACTGAGGGGCTGTGGTGTATGAAACAAGTAGGTAGGAGGTTGGAGTGACGCTGGCGTCGGACTCGATCTGACTCCGACTGACTTCTCCATAGGACCCATTTGCAGTCCTATGTTGAGGCTGTGATAGCATCTGCGAAGTCATGCCTGGCGGAGCTGTTTCGGGTGGTGCAGGGGCTGGTCAGTCCGGCCTCCCTCCGCCTGGACGGGGACTTGTCCCAGGCCCGCTGTGAGGAGTTTGTCATCTACTTCGCAGACAAGATCACTCTGATTCAGAGATACTTTGATGCTGGATTAGGGGCAGTAGGGGGAGAGCGCGAGGGGATGGAGTTCAGTTCAGCTTTGTGGGGGGAGTTTCAAGAAGTGACGCCGGTCGATGCCGTGGATGTCTTGGGTTCTGTGAGGGCCACCTGTTGTGAACTCGATCCATGCCCGTCCTGGTTGGTGAAAGTCTCCAGGGAGATGTTGGGGATGGTGCTGGTGAGGGTGGTGAATGCATCATTGCAGCAGGGGAGGTTGTCGCCTAGCCTCAAGGAGGCTGTGGTGCACCCCCTGCTGAAGAAACCATTGTTGAACATGGACACACTCGCCAGCTACCAACCTGTCTCTAACCTTCCCTTTTTAGGGAAGGTTATTGAGTGGGAGGTGGCGCTCCAGCTCCAGGCGCATCTAGATAGCATCAGCTTCCTGGACCCGTTTCAATCTAGGTTCCGTCCCGGCTATGACACTGAGACGGCATTGGTGGCCTTGGTCGACGACCTCCTCCAGGAGATGGACGCAGGATGTTCAACATTTCTCATCCTGCTAATTCTCTTGGCCGCTTTTGATACCGTGGACTGCTGCTGTTGAGATGGCTGCGTGACCTGAGAGGTCTGGATGGGACTGTTCTTGAATGGTTCCGCTCATTCCTCTCGGGGAGAAGCCAGTGGGTGGTGCTGGGGGAGGAGACATCTTGCCCCTGCGCTTTATCATGCGGCGTTCTGCAGGGCTCCATTCTGTCTCCATTATTATTTAATGTATATATGCAGCCCTTGGGGGAGGTCATGAGAGGGTTCGGGGTGCGATGTCACCAATATGCTGATGATACTCAGCTGTACCTCTGTTTTTCAACTGACCCAGACCCTGCTGTCTCATTGCTGTCCCAGTGTCTGGAGGCCGTGGCAGAATGGATGTGGCAAAGCAGACTGAAGCTCAACCCCGATAAGACAGAGGTGATGTTGGTGGGGATAATGAGGGAGGTAGTGGCCCCCCCAATTGGGGGGGGTTCGCCCTCCTATAGCTCAGCAGGTCCGGAGTCTGGGGGTCGTGCTGGACGCGGATCTCCGCCTGGAGCGGCAGGTGGAGGTAGTCACAAAGGCAGCTTCCCGTCAGTTGTACCTGGTGGGTTTGTATGAGGGTGGGGTTAGGGAGGGAAGGACTAACCCCCTTGGTGTGAGTGAGGGGTGCAGCCCTTTGAGAAGGTGGGATGGTTCTCTGGTGGCAGAGGAGGATGGGGGGTGTTTTGCGGGTGGGGATCTCCTTCTGGGGTCTGGCAGGGCAGCCTCAGTATGTGTGTGTCGATGGAGCCAATTGGGGGGTGGTCTGCAGTCATAGGGGTTGTTCTGGGCTGGGGGAATTATGGTACTTCTGGGAGGTGGATTCGACCTGTAAGACAGGACAGATGGTGTGTTTCTGTCCCACTCACTGGCCCCCAGGCAGGTGGTGAGGTGATCAGGGTTCAGAGGGCCCCTGGCCTTGGTCTGATGCTGATAAATGCGAGTTCGGTGGCTAACAAGTCCACTGCAGTTCAGGAGTTAATCCTGGACCAGGCGGCCGACCTTGCATGTGTCACAAAGAACCTGGCTGGACAATGAATCGGGGCCTGTATTGGCTGATCTTGTTCTGGTTGGGTACTCTGTGCAGCATCAGCTGGAGGGACCGGGGGGGGGGGGACGGTGTAGCCATTATTTTTAAGGATGCCTGGTCTGTGAGAAGATTTCCTGTGCGATCTATCATGGGTATAGAGGGTCTCCATCTGGGGAAGGATTTGGCCAGAGACAGAGGGTATTTTCAGATGTTACATGGTCCCGATTCACCACAGTGGATCCCCGGCAGGGGTGAACTGAACAACCTCCCCCTGTGGTCAAAAAAAGCCCTGAATAGACGTGATGGGACTGGGACCACGGCAGGGAATCGGGCCGACAGATCAGTGCAACGGCCTGGGACAGTGCAACAGACGTTATGCGAATCCCGGACCGGGCCATGGTCAAACCACCCGGAAGGCACCGGGGCGGCTCATCCTGACTGCTGCTGTGTGCCCTTTAAATCTCCCTCCCTGGCCTGTGTTTTAGCTCGTTGCCTAGCAGCAATGCTGCGTGCTTTGTCCCCGGCTGGGAATCATTTCCTTTGATTCCCACTGGTGGTTGCCGGCCAGACGTTACTTTTTGTTGGTTCCCGTCGGGAATCTCTTTGACCACGCTTTCGGGGATTGTCTGGCGGGGAGCCCCAGAAGCATGGTTGAAATTGACCCCATGTGGGTATTGACTGTGGGCCAGTTCACCAACATCTACACTGGCCACTCCAGCCACAGCCATGATGCCAGGATCCTGACCATCTCGCCCCTCTATGCCCTGATGTACTGGGGGGACTTTGCGGACATGGGGATGACCAGGATCACAGGGGTTCTGATGCCCCCCTGCATCCTGGGGGACCCAGGGGACCCAGGGGACCCAGCTTATCCCCTCCTCTGATGGCTCATGAAGGCTCATGAAGGCATACCCAGTCACCAGGAACTTCATGGAGGCGTTCTTCAACTCCCACCTCTGTGCCAACTCTGTGCCACCAGGACCATGGTTAAGACTATGTGCGAGACTGATGGGACTGAGTTCCTTGTGCCCCGGCGCCCACCTGGACTCATGCAGCTCTACATAAATGCTGATAACCCAAGGGAGTACCGCTACACCAAGCGGATCTGAGGCGGGTTTCCTGGCGAGGCGAGTTTTCAGAGATGCCACCGCCTGAGGCCTCCAGCGCCCCACCCCTCGGTGGCCACCATCTGTACCCGGCCCACTGGCCCCAACCACTGTACAGAGACGCTCAATAAAAAACATTAGGGATCATTTCCACCCATGCATTTATTGTGCTGAGTGTGCCCACGTGCCCCCCTCCTTACCTCCCTGCACCATGCCCCCCTTCCCTACCCCTTTCCCCCCCGACCCTGGAGCTTCCTGGGACATCCCCTCAACCTCCCTGCAGGCAGCATGGAGCTCTGGGAGCTCCCCTTACTCCCACTGTCCATGTCCCTGACCATGTCCTGTGAGGCCTCTGTGTCCGGGATGGCCAGTGGGATTGGGGTGGGGGCCGGCCCCGGTACCAGAGGGGCCCCCCTGGGAAGCTGCTGTCTCCAGAGGTCTGGTGGGACCGGGAGGTGGATGCGTGGGCTCTGCAAGTGTGCTGGTGGCTGGGGAAGTGGACGGGGTGGTGGGGGCACCGCGGGGGCCCGCACCAGTGCGGGTGCCGGCAGGATGCCTGGCGGAGCAACTGACATCACGTATGTGCTCATGGTCCCCGCATGTAGCAGCAGTGACGTGCCAATGTCATGGGAGTGGTCCATCTTGCACAAGTGCTCCGCCACCATCCTGTCTATGGCCTGCTCTAGCCGCCCGAATGTCTCCACCTGCCTGTTGTGCTCCCTTTGCTTCCACCTCCATTCCAGTCGCACCTCTGCCTGCAGCCTCCAGTCCCTGGCCTCTGCCTGCTGCAGGACTTTCTCCATGGCCGCCTCCATGCGGTCGATGGCCGCTATCATCTGCTCCCCGTACTTGGCGGTGGTCTGGATGATTTCCTCCACCTGATCCTGCCTCCGGCGCCGTACCTGAGCCCTGTGCTCCTGCATCTGATGTGCCAGGGGCATGAGTTCGGCTGGTGGGGCCAATTTCTGGTTGCCCTGTTGGGGTGCACAATGGGGTCTGTTAGTCTGGCTCTGGCACCTGCCTCCCATCCCGTTGCGGTGCTGCGAATGGTTGACTGGCCCCCCGGTGGGTGGGTGGCCGGTGACCTCTCCCCAATGACCCCTGTGCCCCGCCCATCCCTCCCTCATACCTCCACCCCGGTGTGCCCCATGTGCACCCCCGTGGGCCCCCCCTGCCGTGGAGCCTCAGCTTGGTCTTCCGGCTGCTCCTGCGGCTGCTCCCCACCATCCCCATCACTGGATGGTCCCGTGTGCCGGGGCGCCCCATGACCAGTTGGGAAATGGATTGGGGTGGGTTGCAGTAGCCTGCATGGGCCCTGTCCCTGGCCCAATGCCCCCCTACCCGTGCGCTAGCACCGGTGCCCAGCCTGCTGCACCTGTGGCCCCTGTTCTTTGCCTGGGCAGGCCACTGATAGGGGCATATCAGTGGTCTGGGGTTTCTGGGGGCCACTGGGATGGGCGGGGCTACCCATGTGGGCCGCCCCCCCCCACCCATGTGTCACACCATGCCCACAGGCTCTGGCGTGGCATGGCGGATCACATAGAGATTCTCCGGTCGGGGGTAGATGGGGAAGGGGTTCCCCGCAACCGGCGAGTAAAGAAAGAAGGGAGCCGACACATCAGAGGCAGGCCCCACCCCCTCGAGGACTCCACCAGGCCCCGCCTTGGTGCAGCACACGCCTGACAGAGGCGGCGTGGCGTGGAGGGGCGGGGCTCATTCAGTACAGCTGTAGATAGAGCGGCAAAGGGATTTAAGCAGCCAGCGGGACACAGGTTACCCGCCGGTAATCCTTGAGAGAAACTGGCCCCTATCCTTATTGCCTTATTGAATTCCTTTTGCCTTGAATCCTTGACTTGTTTCCTTACCCTTGGAGGAAATATCTTGACTCCTGTCCCTTCTTGTTTCCCTGGAGTGCAAGGGTGAGCGTTTGGGAGAGTGGCTGAGTGTGTGTTTGAGGTGAGTGCGTCTTTTCTCCTTGTTGTATAAGAGTTTCCCTGATCTGTGAGTTTGGTGTGAGTTGGTTTGGTGTAACCCCGCTGCACCGTTTCCTTGTACCTCGTTCCGGCCCGCCTCCTGCACCCCTCCCACCCTGCTGTGAGAAAGCCCTTTCCTTCCCTGTGGTTTCCCAGTCACCTCGCACACACACACCCCTCACTCCCGGACCTCATTTACCCCCTGCCCTGGGGTTGCCTCTCCTTTGATTTCCCTCACCCGTCACCCTCATGCCCCCCCTTCCCCTCCTTGGACCCCGCGCTGGGTGAGTGTGAGTGGGTGATCGGATTCCCCTCCCTCTCCTCTTGGGCAAGTGGTGTCTCTCTCTCTCTCTTCCTGTGATGACTCGGGCCACCTCCCGCCAGGGAAGGAACGCCCACACGAGATCCTGAGGGAATTACCTTACCCCGAGACTCCATACCGATGTCAGCGCGCACCCTCCCCGGGCCAAGGTCTCTGGAACAGCGGGAGGCCTTCATGTCCGCTCCACTGCTCCAACACCCCAATTATGGGCCCGCTGCCAAGCCCTACAGGAAGCTAGGGAATACCCCCCATTGGTACTTATGGAGGAGGAGACAGGCACTCCAAAGGGAGCAGAAGGAGGTTCCCCCCCTCCTCCTTCACTAGCAGTCCCCGTTCCACGGGAGCCCAAGGCCCCTCGCCCAGATAAATTTTATGGTGATCGTCGAGCATGTCAAGGGTTCTTGGCCTTATGTAATTTAACATTAACCTCTCACCTATCGATCTGACCAATCCAAGGTAGCATATATAGTAGGACTATTAGGGGGAATCGCCCTGGATTGGGCTACCCCTCTCCTAGCTGCGGATGATGGGTTACTATGAAACTATAAGGACTTTTTAAAACAGTTTCATTTTCTTTTTTATTATCCCCATCGCGTTCGGGATGCAGAACAAATGATTCTTCATATCCGTCAGGGAAAGACTCTTTTACTTGATTATATAACTCGGTTTAGGAAGGTTGCTTTTGATCTTGATTGGAGTTATTCTGCTTTCCACGCCTTATATCAACAGGGACTCAATTATGAAATCAAGGACCAGGTTGCTTGTTCCCCTACTACCCCCCGGACCTTGGAGGAGATGGTGACCTTGTCCTTGCAGATTGACGAAAGATTGAGTGAACGAAAGAGGGAAAAAAGGCGAGACCAATTCAGGGGAATAGGATGGGGAATTCCTCAGATCCCTGCAGTTCCTCCTTCACCTTCGGGAGACCTAGAGCCTCCTGAACCTATGCAAATAGTTATGGTACGAGGGCCCCTCACTACAGAAGAACGGGAGAGGCGCCGTTCTTTTCAACTATGCTTCTATTGTGGGAAGGCGGGGCATTTTTCCAGGGAATGTCCCACTCGCCCCCCCCAGATGTAGGGGGTCGGGAAATGCTGGGGGCTGGGGGAGCGGGGGGACCTCCCGGTAACCAATTGTATCTCCCTCCTTAGATCAAACGAACATCTCACTTCCCCTTCCCAACTTTTTATCCCTATTACCCTCCAGTGGGAACCTCATCATTCTCTTATAGTGAAAGCCTTAGTGGATTCCGGGGCTTCCGGGAATTTTATGGATGATAAATTCGCCTCCCATTATTCAATCCCCCATCAGACGCGCCCCTCTGTGGACGTGGTACAAACCATTGATGGTTCTTCCCTTAATTCAGGTCCCCTCCTAATACATTCCATACCCCTCCAATGCACCATCGGTAGTCATAGGGAGACTCTCCATTTTGATTTAATTTCTTCTCCGTTATTTTCCGTGGTGCTGGGACTACCCTGGTTAAGAACACACAATCCCTCTATTGATTGGGCCACCAAAACCTTCTCCTTTTCTGCTACCGGTTGCGAAACTCATCTTATCCCTTTCCCTCAAAGCTCTGTCTC
>QEPC01011572.1:514889-541521 GCA_003113815.1 Sphenodon punctatus | reverse complement strand
CTCAGATTGTAAGCCCTAGGGGCAGGGACCGTGTCTATTTTATTACTTTGTAAAGTGCCAGGTACACTGCTGGCGCTATATAAATGTTTGTTAATAATAATAAATAATAATAATAAGCCCTCACCCTGGAAGTACAGGATTTGAGGGAGGAAAACCAGGAATTACAACAACGGAACCAGGCACTTCAGGATTCCCTCATGGCCACCCCCATGGAGGAGGCAGAGGAGGTACCTGTGGAGCCCCCTCCCCCTGTCCCCATGGGGCCCGCGCCCCCCCCCCTTTGTGGCCCCGGCCAAGGGAACCTAAAGCCCCCATCCCAGATAAGTTTTATGGGGACCGAAGAGCCTGTCAGAGGTTCCTAGCCCTTTGTAGTTTGACATTTCAAACGCAGCCTCAGACATATGACACCGACCAAGCCAAAGTGACTTTCATCTTAGGGTTACTGGGCAGGGTGGCCTTAGATTGGGCTACCCCTTTGCTAATGGCCCAGGATCCGGTTCTACAAAATTATCAGGAGTTTCTCATGCAGTTCCACTTCCTTTTTGATTACCCCCATCGGGTTAGGGATGCGGAACAGGCAATTTTGAATTTCCGGCAGGGTAGGTCCCCCCCTGCTCTATTATATCACCCATTTCCGCAAACTGGCATTCGATCTGGTTTGGGGGGATGCCGTTCTGTGAACATTATTTTGTCAAGGCTTAAATGATGATATCAAAGACTTACTGGCGGGGGCCGTAGTGACCCCCGCCACACTACAGGAGATGGTAACTTTGGCCCTCCACATAGACAAGCGACTAATGGAGCGTAGGAAAGACAAACAGAGGGATCAGGGAAGGGGATATAGTAGTGGGGTTCCCCGATCCCTGGGAATTCCCCCTAGCCCTTCAGGGGCGGGGGCCGCAGGCCCTGAGCCCATGCAGATTGGCCTTGTTCGTGGCCCACTAAGTGCAGCGGAGAGGGAACGCCAGCGCCAGATGCGCCTATGTTTCTACTGTGGGGCAGGTTCCCATTTCTCTCAAGAATGTCCATCAAAACCAGGGGGATGCCAGGGACCTGGAAATGCCAGGGGCCGAGAGGAGTTGGGGGCCTCGCAGCAATCCACCCCTACCCCAAGTCCCAAGGAGACAAAGGTTCGTCCCAAATGAGCCAACTCAGAGTTTTCATTACCCTTCAAACGTCAGCCGCCTCTTCCCTTGTGACCCCTGCTCTGGTTGATTCCGGAGCTGCCGGGAACTATATTGATGGCAGTTTCACTAGATATCAAGCCTTTCCCTTGCAGGGTTGGGGGGTGGTAGAAACGGTCCAAACCATTGATAGTTATCCTCAGTCCCTTATCCTCAGGCCCAATCCAGAAATGTACTAGCACCATCCAGTGCACCATAGGGACCCATTCAGAATCCCTGGGGTTTGATGTTATTTCTTCCCCCCTGGTTCCCCTTATCCTAGGTTTCCCCTGGTTACAAAAGAACAACCCATCCATTGATTGGGTGACGCATCAGATTCAATACCCACCTCAACCTCCTAGCCCTAGTCCTAATTTAACACTTCCTCAACCTTTAGCAGTCGCCATACACGCTCCCCCAGGAGATATTTCACGACCCTATTGGTATCTCACCGAAGTGTTTAGTAAACAAGAGGTGGAAGAACTCCCTCCCCATCATTCTTATGACTGTCCCATTGATTTACTTCCCGGAACAGAACCTCCTTATGGTCGGATTTACAACCTGTCCCCGGCAGAGACCCAAGTTCTCAGAGAATATATAGCAGATAACTTGCAATGGGGTTTCATCCGTCATTCCACCTCCCCCGCGGGGGCTCCACTATTTTTTGTACCAAAGAAAGAAGGGGATTTACGGCCTGTATAGATTATCGGGGCCTTAATAATATTACCATAAAGAATAGGTACCCCCTCCCCTTAATCCCTGAGTTATTAGGGAAACTCCAAGGGGCCCGGGTCTTCACAAAACTAGATTTAAGAGGGGCCTATAACCTGGTACGCGTACGACAAGGGGATGAATGGAAAACCACGTTTCGAACGCGCTTTGGTGACTTCAAATATCAAGTCATGTCCTATGGTCTGGTTAACGTCCCGGCCACTTTTCAGCATTTTATTAATGATATCCTCCGGGATATGTTGGACCTATTTGTGGTGGTATACCTTGATGATATCTTAATTTTTTCTAACTCATGGTCGGACCATATATGTCACGTACGACAGGTTCTACAATGATTATTACAACATAAACTTTATTGTAAGAGGGGGAAATGTGATTTCCATGTGACCTCCGTCCCCTTTTTAGGGTTTATTATTTCCCCAACAGGAATTCAAATGGACCCTAGCAAAGTGGATGCAATCCGACTCTGCCCTCCCACCACTACGGTAAAAGCCCTTCAACGGTTCCTGGGCAGTATGAACTATTACCGTCAATATATCCCCCACTATGCAGAGCGAACGGTACCCTTATAAGGTAGTTACCTTATTGAAAAAAAGAGGCAATCTTTCAATGGGGGGAGGCCCAAGACCAAGTCTTTACTTATCTTAAGGAGGCCTTCATGTCCGCTCCACTGCTCCAACACCCCGACGTGGAGCGGTCGTTTATAGTAGAAGCTGATGCGTCCAGCAAGGCCGTAGGGGCTGTTCTAACCCAAGTGCAAGGTAAGGACGGGTTACACCTACCTTGTGCCTTTTATTCTAGACAACTAACCTCGGCAGAACGGAACTACACTACCCTCGATAAGGAGCTCCTAGCAATTAAGACATTTGAGACATGGAGACACTTCCTGGAGGGGGGCCCCCATCCAGTAGTAGTTTTGACCGATCACAAGAACCTCATCTTTCTACAGACCACCCGGATTAATAGCGCCCGGCATGCCCGATGGGCGCTCTTTTTCACCTGGTTCCACTTTTCTATCCAATACCGTCCACGTTCCCAGGATACCCTAGCCGATGCTCTCTCTCATTGTATGAACCCCGAAGAAGTACCACCTGAGATAACCGGCCCTTTATTACAACCCCGAGTTTTCGCTGCTACGTTTCCAACATTATGCTTACCTCTTGGAGGTTCCAAGAGGTAAGCCAACACCTGCCTAAGGGCCCGGATTACCAATCGCGGGGGGTCTCTTCTATTATAAGGGCAAAATTGTTATTCCCCCCCAAATACCGCCCCCATGTCCTATGGGCTCATCACGATTCTCCGCTAGTGGGCTACCCCGGACAACAGCGTACCCTATCTCTTATCCTTCGCTCCTTTTGGTGGCCTGAACTCCGGAAGGATGTAAAACACTACGTACAGGGATGTTCTACCTGTGCCCGTACTAAGACCCCCCGTCAGGCCCCCGCAGGATTAATCCAAACAACCAGAGCCCCCCAAGGCCCCTGGCAAAGGGTTGCCATGGATTTTATTGTAAACCTTCCTACTTCAGAGGGTAAGGACACTATTCTGGTTGTAATAGACTATTTCACAAGATTGGCACATTTTCTCCCTTGCAAGGGACTACCTACCGCCCCGAAGACTGCTAAGATGGTACTCCACGAAATCGTCCGCCTTCATGGGTTACCACAAATGATTATTTCCGATAGAGGACCGCAGTTTATCTCCTGCTTTTGGCGGGCATTATTCCAGTTATTAGGAGTCCAACTTAGATCCACCACGGCATATCACCCCCAAGCCAATGGCCAAGTTGAATGACTAAATCAACACATTGCACAATATTTGCGTTGTTTTTGTACTTATTTACAGGACGATTGGACCACTCACTTAGCGATGACTGAATTTACATACAACAATGGACCACATGCCTCCTTAGGCAATTCCCCCTTTTTTATAACATATGGCTTTCATCCCCCTTTATGTTTTCCCAAAGTATCTTCAACAACAGTCCCCGTGGCCGGGGCACTCGTTAACCAGATCAAGGTAGCACAAAGACTTGCCCAACGCTGTCTCCAAAAGACTCATCTCCAATACAAAAAGGCCGCGGATAAATGACGACGACCCAGGGACCCGTTTCAGGTAGGAGATCTTGTCTGGGTACATAAAAAGAATTACCCCTCTTTACGCCCATCCGCAAAACTAGACGACGCATACATGGGCCCCTTTCCTATTAAGCAGAAATTGAATAATGTCACCTATGTACTAGCCCTCCCTAACCACCTTAAGATACACCCCTCCTTTCATGTCTCCCTCCTTTAAAAAGTACAACCACCCCTATACCCCTCCCCTACAACCCCTCTCCCTCCCCTGCTTCTTTCAGAGGGTCCTGAGTACATAGTCCAGGCCATTTTGGACTCACGGTTTCCGGGAAACTAACTATATTATTTAATTGACTGGAAGCACTATGAACCCGGGGAGCGCTCCTGGGAGCCTGCCATGAATGTTCACGCTCCACGTCTCATCCTCGCTTTTCATCGCCGCCACCCTTCCAAACCTGGCCTCCCTTCCCTCATCGGGGGCGGGCGGGGTCTTGGATGGGGGGGTTCTGTCACGCCGCGCCCACAGGCTCTGATGCGGCGGATCACGTAGAGATTCTCCAGTTGGGGGTAGACGGGGAAGGGGTTCCCCGCAACCGGTGAGTAAAGAAAGAAGGGACCCGACACATCAGAGGCAGGCCCCGCCCCCTTGAGGACTCCACCAGGCCCTGCCTTGGTGCAGCACACGCCTGACAGAGGCGGCGCGGCACAGAGGGGCGGGGCTCATTCAGTACAGCTGTAGATAGGGTGGCAAAGGGATTTAAGCAGCCGGTGGGACACAGGTTACCCACCAGTAATCCTTGAGAGAAACTGGCCCCTATCCTTATTGCCTTATTGAATTCCTTTTGCCTTGAATCCTTGACTTGTTTCCTTACCCTTGGAGGAAATATCTTGACTCCTGTCCCTTCTTGTTTCCCTGGAGTGCAAGGGTGAGCGTTTGGGAGAGTGGCTGAGTGTGTGTTTGAGGTGAGTGCGTCTTTTCTCCTTGTTGTATAAGAGTTTCCCTGATCTGTGAGTTTGGTGTGAGTTGGTTTGGTGTAACCCCGCTGCACCGTTTCCTTGTACCTCGTTCCGGCCCGCCTCCTGCACCCCTCCCACCCTGCTGTGAGAAAGCCCTTTCCTTCCCTGTGGTTTCCCAGTCACCTCGCACACACACACCCCTCACTCCCGGACCTCATTTACCCCCTGCCCTGGGGTTGCCTCTCCTTTGATTTCCCTCACCCGTCACCCTCATGCCCCCCCTTCCCCTCCTTGGACCCCGCGCTGGGTGAGTGTGAGTGGGTGATCGGATTCCCCTCCCTCTCCTCTTGGGCAAGTGGTGTCTCTCTCTCTCTCTTCCTGTGATGACTCGGGCCACCTCCCGCCAGGGAAGGAACGCCCACACGAGATCCTGAGGGAATTACCTTACCCCGAGACTCCATACCGATGTCAGCGCGCACCCTCCCCGGGCCAAGGTCTCTGGAACAGCGGGAGGCCTTCATGTCCGCTCCACTGCTCCAACACCCCAATTATGGGCCCGCTGCCAAGCCCTACAGGAAGCTAGGGAATACCCCCCATTGGTACTTATGGAGGAGGAGACAGGCACTCCAAAGGGAGCAGAAGGAGGTTCCCCCCCTCCTCCTTCACTAGCAGTCCCCGTTCCACGGGAGCCCAAGGCCCCTCGCCCAGATAAATTTTATGGTGATCGTCGAGCATGTCAAGGGTTCTTGGCCTTATGTAATTTAACATTAACCTCTCACCTATCGATCTGACCAATCCAAGGTAGCATATATAGTAGGACTATTAGGGGGAATCGCCCTGGATTGGGCTACCCCTCTCCTAGCTGCGGATGATGGGTTACTATGAAACTATAAGGACTTTTTAAAACAGTTTCATTTTCTTTTTTATTATCCCCATCGCGTTCGGGATGCAGAACAAATGATTCTTCATATCCGTCAGGGAAAGACTCTTTTACTTGATTATATAACTCGGTTTAGGAAGGTTGCTTTTGATCTTGATTGGAGTTATTCTGCTTTCCACGCCTTATATCAACAGGGACTCAATTATGAAATCAAGGACCAGGTTGCTTGTTCCCCTACTACCCCCCGGACCTTGGAGGAGATGGTAACCTTGTCCTTGCAGATTGACGAAAGATTGAGTGAACGAAAGAGGGAAAAAAGGCGAGACCAATTCAGGGGAATAGGATGGGGAATTCCTCAGATCCCTGCAGTTCCTCCTTCACCTTCGGGAGACCTAGAGCCTCCTGAACCTATGCAAATAGTTATGGTACGAGGGCCCCTCACTACAGAAGAACGGGAGAGGCGCCGTTCTTTTCAACTATGCTTCTATTGTGGGAAGGCGGGGCATTTTTCCAGGGAATGTCCCACTCGCCCCCCCCAGATGTAGGGGGTCGGGAAATGCTGGGGGCTGGGGGAGCGGGGGGACCTCCCGGTAACCAATTGTATCTCCCTCCTTAGATCAAACGAACATCTCACTTCCCCTTCCCAACTTTTTATCCCTATTACCCTCCAGTGGGAACCTCATCATTCTCTTATAGTGAAAGCCTTAGTGGATTCCGGGGCTTCCGGGAATTTTATGGATGATAAATTCGCCTCCCATTATTCAATCCCCCATCAGACGCGCCCCTCTGTGGACGTGGTACAAACCATTGATGGTTCTTCCCTTAATTCAGGTCCCCTCCTAATACATTCCATACCCCTCCAATGCACCATCGGTAGTCATAGGGAGACTCTCCATTTTGATTTAATTTCTTCTCCGTTATTTTCCGTGGTGCTGGGACTACCCTGGTTAAGAACACACAATCCCTCTATTGATTGGGCCACCAAAACCTTCTCCTTTTCTGCTACCGGTTGCGAAACTCATCTTATCCCTTTCCCTCAAAGCTCTGTCTCTGCTCCTGTTCTTTCCCTTTCCCTTTCTGATACCCCTATACCCTCCCAATATCATGATCTAGACCTAGAGTTTAGTCAACAAGAAGCTTCTGAACTCCCCCCTCATAGATTTTATGATTGCCCGATTGACCTTATTTCGGGAAAAGAACCCCCTTATGGACGGATTTATAATTTATCCCCGGGCGAAACTGAAGCGTTGCACTCGTATATTAAAGATAACCTGGCTAAGGGGTTCATTCGCCATTCCACCTCTCCTGCAGGAGCCCCCCTGTTTTTTGTGCCTAAGAAAGAAGGGGACCTCCATCCCTGTATAGATTATCGAGGTTTAAACCAAATCACCATTAAAAACCGATACCCCCTCCCCCTTATTTCAGAGCTTTTGGGAAAACTCCAAGGTGCCATCTTTTTCACCAAGTTAGATCTAAGGGGTGCCTATAATCTGGTACGGATCCAAGAGGGGGATGAATGGAAAACCGCCTTCTGTACTCGCTTTGGCCATTTTGAATACCGTGTCATGCCATATGGACTGGTTAATGCACCAGCCACCTTTCAACACTTCAATGACATTTTAGGGATCTATTAGATTCATTCGTCATAGCATACCTTGATGACATTCTTATTTTTTCTTCTTCATTCGAAGAACATATCTGTCATGTGCGCACTGTCTTAAGTAGTCTTTTACAACACAAGCTATATTGCAAATTGGAAAAATGTATCTTCCATTCTTCAACTGTCCCCTTTCTAGGATTCATTATCTCCGATCAAGGGGTGCATATGGACCCTAGAAAACTAGAAGTCATCAATCAGTGGCCAGCCCCTTCAACAGTAAAAGCCCTCCAACGCTTTTTAGGTAGCGTAAATTACTATAGGCAATATATCCCTCACTATGCGGATAAAACAAAACCCCTTACCTTATTGCTTAAGAAGGGAGCCCTATTTGAGTGGGGACCTCTACAACAAGACGCCTTCATGAGCCTCAAACAAGCTTTTATGTCTGCCCCCTTACTGCAACATCCTAATATTTCTTTACCTTTTATTGTTGAAGCAGACGCCTCGGATGTTGCCCTCGGTGCGATATTAACGCAGCCCCATGGATCCTCTGGACAACGCCTACCTTGTGCCTTTTATTCAAGACAATTGACATCCGCAGAACGGAACTACCCCATCTTAGACAAAGAACTGCTAGCAATTAAAGCAGCATTTGAAACATGGCGGCATTATCTGGAGGGCGGGCCCCATCCCGTGTTAGTCTACACCGACCATAAAAACCTCGCGTATTTACAAACAGCCCACATTAATAACCCACGGCATGCCCGATGGGCGTTATTTTTTGCACGATTTTCTTTCTCCATACAATACAGACCCGGGTCCCAGAATACCATGGCTGACGCCCTGTCCAGATATCACCTGCTGGCGGACAATGGACATGACCTTCAAGGACCTATTCTTCCAGCTCACACCTTTGCGGCTACGCTTCCTTCCTACCAGAGACTGCAAACTGTAAGTCTAAAGGAAAAACCCCTCCCTCAATGTCATCGCAAGGCAGGGATCCTTTACCATAGGAATAAGATGTTGATTCCTCCCAAGTTAACACCACACATGATGTGGGCTCACCACGACTCTCCTCTTGTGGGTCATCCTGGGTTTCTTCGTACCCTATCTCTCCTCCGTAGATCCTTTTGGTGGCCATCATTATATACGGATGTTAAGGCATACATCCAGGGATGTTCGACCTGTGCACGTACAAAGACTCCCCGAACCTTACCCGTCGGATTATTACAGTTAACAAAATGCCCAACTGCCCCGTGGCAGAAGATTGCTCTTGATTTTATTGTGGGTCTTCCAAAGACTGAAGGTTTTGATTCCATATTGGTAGTTGTGGACTACTTCTCAAAAATTGGACATTTTATACCCTGTAAGGGCTTAACTTCTTCTCCCACTACAGCACGACTGCTCTTTTGGGAAGTTTTTCGGCTCCATGGACTACCCACCGAAATTGTCTTCATCTTTCGTTTCTGGAAGGCTTTTTTTTCCTTGCTCCACGTGAAGCTGCAACCCACTACGGCGTACCACCCTCAAGCTAATGGTCAGGTGGAAAGGGTTAACCAACATATTGAACATTACTTGCGTTGTTTTTGTACATACTTACAGGATGACTGGGTTGATCAATTACCCTTGGCGGAGTTTACCTATAACAACAGCCCTCATTCCTCATTGGGTAATTCCCCGTTCTATGTTAACTATGGCTTTCATCCTCCTCTGTTTTCCAGAGGCATGCCCTTCTTCTGTTCTGGCTGCTGGGACCTTGGTGTCTAGGATTCGTCGGGCCCACCGTTCGGCACAGCTCCACTTGAACCAAGCTCGTCGTCGGTATAAGTTTGCTGCTGATAAGCGGCGCCTTCCAGGTCCCTCGTTCCAGGTTGGTGACTTGGTGTGGGTTCGCCGGTGCCATTACCCTTCCCTCCGTCCATCCTCTAAGTTGGACGATGCTTACTTTGGTCCCTTTCCCCGAAAGCTCAACACTGTCACGTATACCGTCCGTCTTTCCTCTCATCTTAAGCTGCACCCCTCCTTTCATGAAAAAAGCCTCTGCCCCCCTCCATCAAATCCAGCAGGTGGCCCCTGCCCCCCCATCTTACTCCCTACTGGCTCCAAGTATCGGGTTCGGGCTGTCCTCGATTCCCGCCTTTTTGGGTCCCAGTTATACTATTTGATCGACTGGAAGGGCTATGGTCCTTCTGAGCGCATGTGGGAGTTAGCCATGAACGTCCATGCCCCCCGCCTTATTCGCTCCTTCCACCTTCGCCACCCTGCTAAGCCCGGTCTGCGGACCATGGTGGGGGGGCTTGGATGGGGGGGTACTGTCAGTGCGCGCCCTCTCCAGGCCAAGGTCTCTGGAACAGCGGGCCGCCGGCCCGGAGGCTGGCCTGCCTCAGGGGCTCTGCAGGGGAATCAGGTGCAGCGCTGAAAGGATGAGGGGGCGGGGTCACGTCGTAGGGGAGCGCGCTTCTGGCCACACCCCCTGCATCTCCAGAACAGCATCAGCTGTGGCAGCAGGGGGTTGGGCCCCGCCCGGAGCACACAGGCGGCAGGCAAAGCAAAACTATAAAAGGTACCGGTGGGGCCTGACTTCCCCGCCGGTAATCATTCTTGAGAAGCTGGGCCCCCCTTGCCTTGGAGATTCAGTGTCTGGTTAAGAAGTATATGAGGAGTGAGTGGTCCCAGTGTTTCCCTTCCTGAGAGAGTGAACTAAGAGTGAGTGAGTAAAAGAGGGTCTGGTGTTTTTGTGTGTCCTGGATAAACGGTGTGAGGTGATATATAGTGTGGGGTACCTGTTTCCTTACAGTCCTGTTATTTTCCTGCTCTCCTCCCCCAGCCTTCCTAGCACATTATCATAAGTAAGAAAGCCCGTTCCCCCATGCCCCTATTTCCTTGTCCCTATTTCCCCTTTCCTTTTCCCTTCCCCCGGAATCATTCCCTCCTCCCCTCCTCTCTCTCACAGAAACTGCACGGTGTCCTGGACCCTGAGCATTTCCCCGAGTGGGTGGTCTCCCTTCGTGTTTGTGAGTCTTGTCTCTCCGAGGCAGACAGTTACTGCTCGCCTAGTCCCTGTGATGAAAAGGGTTGCCTTCGAGCTCTGAGAGAAAGCCCACCCTACACCCTGAGGGACCCTAGCATTACCGAGCTAGGTCTTGGTGGTAAGCGTAGTTGCCTCTGGTTGTCAGTGTGGTGTCCTGTTTCTGTACCAATTAAGAGGGTAGCCCCTGGGTCTCCATACCTCCTTCCCTCTCCTTCCCCCTACCCCTGTGACAACCGAGAGACACCAGCCCTCTTCCCTTCAGCCCCTGGGATTCCCCGCTATTTCCCCGCTCTTCTTCCCCCCCACCCCCCGTGGGCCCATCCCCTATGGTCCATTCCCCCTCCTAGCTGCTTGCCTACCCTCAATTTTGGTCTCAGAGCCCTCCGAAGCTGGTGCCTTCATGCGGGACTGCCGGGGTGGGGGTGCACTGGCCCATTCCCTGCCCTGGACCACGGCACTCCCCACGAGCCATGGGGCAACTATGGAGCTCTTTGTGTGCAGGATGCGGTCCAGGGCATCATAGTAGGGGGTGGTCCATGCTCCATGCCTGGACTGCCGGTTATTGTCCTTTATCACCTTGTACCCCCTCTTGAGCTCCTTCACCTTGGAGCGACATTGGGCCACTGTCCTGTGGTGACCTGCTGCCTCCATGTCCCACACTATCGCATGGTAGACATGCTCGTTCCGCATGTTTACCATGAGTTCCACCTGGTGCTCCAGGGACCCCCCAGATCCGTATAAAGTCCTGGGTCTCTTTGTGGCCCCATTGCCCCCCTCGATAGTACAACCACCTCCCGCATGTGCCCTCCTGCTCCTCCTCTGCTTGCCCTCTGCCTGTCTCTTCAGGGGGCTCCGGCTCCTGGGCCCATTTCCGGGTCTGTGGGTCGTAATGGAGGATGTGAGTTGCCTGGGTCCCTTGGCCCCGCAACCCTCCTCCCTTCCCCCCTCCCACCGGGCACCCCCCCTCCATGCCTCTGTGTGGGGCCCCCCTCGCTCTCCATTTATGGGGTGCCTCCATCCCCTGGCCGGTTGTCCCCTCTGGGGCGGCCTGCCCTGGCTGCTGCTTCTCTGCCACCACCACTGCCACCGCCTCCATCTCCACCACCACCACCACCTCCTCCTCCTCCCTTGCTCTCTCACCCTCCACTCTCCTCGCCCTTCCGCCTTGCTCCATCCCGCCCTGTTCCCCTGCTGTGTGTGCCCTTTAAATCTCCCTCTCCGGTCTGTGTTGTTGCTCGTTGCCTGGCAGAGACACTGCGGGTATTTTCAGACATTACGAGATCATGGTGAACCACGGTGAATACCCACCTGTGGTCACCGTGGCTCGAACGTCTGTTTGGCGGCCACCAGATGTTCGCCACGGTCAATACCCGCAAGGGGTCAATTTGAACCACGCTTCCTGGGCTAGCCAGGGGAATGTCCCGGGAAGCGTGGTCAAAAAGATCCCCAGCGGGGACCAAGAAAAAGTAACATCTGGCCACGCGCCACGGCCCGGGATCCCCAGCGGGATCCCGGGCCATGGCGCTTCTGGCCCAACGCAGCAGCCGCAATGGCCCCGCCGCCCACCCGTCTCTTCGGAGGGCGGGCGGCGTGGTGCGTGGAGGGGGCGGGACCATGCAGCTGCACGTTGCGCCACGCGGCCCCGCCCCTCCCAGATTCCCCGCCGGGATCCCCCCGGCACGTCTGATATGGCGTTACGGGGCGACCCCAGGGGGGAATGAATCCGGTGATTTCGGTACGGGGCCAAAGGGCCCCGTAATGTCTGAAATCACCCTGCATGTGTTGGGGGTCATTTTGTTTGCTTCTGACTGGTGGTTGCCTTTCAGTCATTACTTTTTGCAGTTTCCCGGTGGGAATTGCTTTGACCACCCTTCCGGAGATGGTTCGGTCCCGACCTCTGGAAGGGTGGTTAGCTTTGTCCCCTACTGGTGATTGTCTGTGGTGAACATCTGGTGAATGCCGATCAGACGTTTAGGGCTCTTTGGTCCTGCTGCAGGGTTGAGTGTGGTTCACTGTGGTTGACTGATCTCGTAACGTCTGAAATTACCCTTGATGTGAAGTTTTGGGTTCTGAATCTAAGCTCCATTTCTGAACTTGCCACCTTGAGACCTTGGAATTTATTTGGATCTTTTGTTTCCATAATTGCCAGCTATCATTTTGAAATGTGTTTTGAACTGCAGTCTTGAGTGTGTGTGTTTGTTTTTTTAAACAAAAACAAAAAACCAGCTTCTGAAAGTTCTGCAATTAACCAAAGAATCCCTGCTTTCATTTTGTTAAAAACATATAGTTCATAGTTGCAGAGAGAAGCTTGAAAACAAATTGAGTGCATTCTTGAGACTCAAACCCAAGAAAATAAAGTATGATTTTAAGAGCTTTAGGAGGAGAAATGGGTGGGGGGAGATTTAAAGTCATAATTTTATTGCAATAATTTGTAATGCATTTCCTGGCAGAGATGCAGGGGGGGGAAGGAGGTTGCCAAATAATATAGTTAAAATGTCTTGTGTTAGAGTGTCTGTGTGAAAAGGGTCTATGAAGGCATGCAAACACCATCCCTCACCTGCCTCTCCCTCTGCTGCAGCAGCAGCAGCTAGGACAACCATCGGACTGGGAGATAAAGCTGTTTGTTTACAAATAACTGCCCCACGTGCTGATCAGAAGGTTGTTGCCTTGTAAAGAAGGTTCTTCAAGATGGCACCTAACATTCTCACAACTGGGTTGTGCATGCTCACCCTGTTCAAATAATAGTCACATGATGATCTCGAGCTCCTGTAGTATAAAAAGTGCTCTCCCCCTCAGAATGACAGTTCCTTCCAACCCTTTCTAGGAATAGAAGGAAAAAATTCCATGCAAGGTGTTGTGAGAATGTTTGGAGCCATCTCAAAGAACCTTATTTACAAGGTAGCAACCTTCTGTTCTTCGAGTGGCTCCTCACATGCTATTTTTACATGGCTCCGCCAGGTGGGGGGGGGGGTCCATGGGCGTGCCAGTGCATGGATGGGGCATGCACACGGCTGCACACGCATCCCCACTCACCCACCACTCATCCACACCCACATAGTAACCACCGTTTCCCCCTGTTGCTTCGTGCGTGGGGACAAGTGGGGGGTGTGTGTGAGTGGGGATGCTTGTTAGGCAGGCGCACACGATTGAAAACGAACGTGCAAGGAAGCTATACATTTCAGTGCAGCCATAAGGTTCTTCCAGCCTTTGGGGTCCCACAGCAAGGCTTGGCACATGGCCCCTCAAACCCTTGGGCCAGCCCTGATGCCACTGCTCTTGCCCCCAGTACTGGTAGGAGAAGTGACAGTCTCAGGGAGCAGCAGCAGTGGTGATTCCCTGAGACCTGTTGCTGCTCCTCAAGGAACAGGGACAGGTGGGGAGAGCACAGCAGCAGTGGCTCTGCATTGTCACTGTGCTCTCCCCACTTATTTCTGTTTAGACATCAAACAGCTCCATGCTGGTGCTTTCCTCACATAGTGGGCTCAAATGTTCAATTTGGCTTTTTTCAATGCCACTTGAAACAAATAGTAGGTGGCACAAAGCCCCTCTACACACCATCTGGTCTCTACTCATTTAAGACTGAGTCTGCTCCACACTTGAGCTTGTTAGAGCTTGCATAGCAGTTGGCCTTTCAGATGTGGGCTGGGGAAAAGCTTTTAAGGAACTGTTCCTGGCAGATAAAACACTCAGGTTCACAGCACACCTCTGAGGAGGGTTTCTTCTTGGTGGTGCTTTTTAAAAAAAACAAAAAAAACTTTGAGCACTTCTGCATTTCCCTTACAATGAAGAGACTTGACTTTCTCTCTCTCCCTGGAAAGCAGCTGTCCTTTTTCATGGAAGCTTTGCTTTGACCTTGGAACAGCAGTTGTTAGGTCATGATGTGTCCTGGCACTATATATACTGATGAAAGAGCGAGGGAGCTGCTTAATAGGCATTTTGATCTCTCTCAGAAAAAAGTCCCAATCCTAGTGTTCATAGATCTTTGAGTGACATGAAAGCGAATTTTGAGGAATAGAAAATCTCCCATGGGATGGAAAATAGCTGTCTTTTGTAAAAGGGGAAGGTTCAGTTCCAATATAAAAAATGGTGCAGAGGAAAATGCACTATTGTTCTCTGGATTAACCAGGGCTGCCAAATTTGGGGGCTTGCTCTCACCAGTTACCTTCCTCTTTCCCATGAGCATGTGGAAACCATGGGTTAAACAGCTCCTTCCACCCCCTGATTCCTCCTGCTTGGGGACTTGCAGGAAACTACCTGCAGGGGGAGCTAGAATAACAAGCAAACAATGGGGCAGGTGTTGCAAGAGGAACCAGAGTTGCCAACCTGTATGATTATTGGGGCATACAATAATTTTGACCCTTAATTAATTCAATATACAATAATTTTGTATATTGTATATTTTGTACAAAATGCAATAACCTTTTTACCAAGTGTACAATAATGTACAACTGGAGAGGCCAGACTTACTAGGCACGGAATCTACTGTGCCTAGGCAGCAACCTGAAACAGTTTAACACTCAGGTCAGGCCCTCCACCCCTGCTGGGGAAGGCAGCTGTGTCTCCCACACCCCGGCAATGCTGGAAAGGGAAGACACACCCTGCCTCCTGCCAACAACTAGAAGCCAGAGTAGGGGTGAGGAGTGGGGAGCTGGCCATGGGCTACTGTGTAGCTGAACACAGGCAACTGTGATCATCATCTTCGCCACCCTGAGGTATGTTCATTCTGTATATCGGAAGAAAATGCAAGAAATTTGCCAAGAAATAGAAAAAATAATTCTTCTAAGCTTCAGTGAGACTACATAAGCCGTTGTGGATCACGGCATAAGACATTTAATTTGTATACTGTGAATTTTTCTCTCATGTCCAGCACCTCTTCACATTCCCTTCATATCTTCTGTTTTCTGTGATTAAATTGCAAATAGAGAAAAATTGTACAAGTAGAGGTAGATATTGTATTTCCCCCTTATTTATGTTATATTTTTTATGTTGATTAAATGAATGGTGTTTAGGGAATGTTTATATTGTGAAGGCTATGTGGCCAACAACAAAATCACTTAAACTTAAACTGTTTTCTGTGTACAGCTTGCATTGTGCCTACTGTGGGAAAATCCATATTCAGTTATTTCTGTAAAAGTGCCTAGATTACCATTTCAAAAAGGCATAAAATACTTTCACTTCAATACGTACTGTGGATGCCTATGTCCCATAATCTTATTTCATGAGGTTGACAATGTTGACTGAGGAACACAAAAACAGGAAGTTTAGATGGTTTCTAGGGGTGGGTGGGTTGGGAAGGTAATTGCTCTTGTTGATGCAGGAGCCTGCCGTCCCAGTTTAGGCCCTTTTTAAACAGGCCAGGGCTGTGGGGGTGGTCCGTGGGTGAGCTGGTGTGGGGGAGGCGGGTGTACATGGGCACACACCAATCCCCCCCCCCCGCATCCCTACACACGGAACAACCAGTGTTGTCACTGGTTGCTCCGTGCATGGGGGGTGGGTGGGTATGCGTGGGTCATGGATGCATGCTCCCACGCGCCCCCACATTTACATGGGATGCTCCCCCATGTGCATGATGGGTGTCTATGCGGGGCAGCATCTTGTGTAAAAAGGGCCTTAGTCCTGTTTATTTGTAGAAGTAAATTTCTTCTCTTTGGTTTGAACCCCACCCTTCTCATGGGAGAACAGGAGAGATTAATGTGAGTCAAGATATCCTTGTCTCCCCGAAAATGTGCTCACAAGCTTCTAAGATGCACAAAGGTTTTTTTGCGTGTGTTTCTTTATCATCTAAATAAGAGCTTTCCTCCTGGAAGTTCCCAAAATAACTAGGACAGAATATACTGCCCCTACAGTTCTACTGCCATGCAGTCAGCGTTCGTGGGAAGGGCAAAAACAAGTGGACATTGCTGCTTATGTAGGCGGAGCTCACAACTTTAAGTCAAAGCCAAGGCATCATCAAAAGAAACTTGCGCTCAGAGCTTACTCTGTTTATGGGCGGTACAGCCCCCAATTTAGCTGGTCCCCTGTTGCTGCTCAGTTCAGCTTCCTGCATCGGTCATCAGTTGCCAATAGTGTACCCACCCTCACCATCTCTGCTGGCCATTTCCAACTCATCTAGAATTTGCCTGGTCCACCCTGGCTTCTCCCACCTCTTCCTCCTCCCCATGGCAGTCAATGGGCTTGGAGTTAAACTTATGGCCAGTTCTTAGCCACGAGCTGAAGCGAGTGGGACAAAAGGGAATCAAATGTGCATCATCCAATGACTCCTATATACCCAGATCCTGGGGCAGGAGTATGAGGAAGAGAAACAATGGAAAAACAGACGTTTTGGATGACCAACAGTTTTGTTGACCACTGTATCTCTATGACTCACTGCAGTTGGTGACCCGCTTTGGCACATTCAGGTGGGTCAAGAACGTGCGTTCCCTTCCTATCCATTTAGGTACTACTGCCTTGAATGTCTGCCTGCTATTGTCTGCACAGCAGTCTCCTGCTCTACTATCTGTGGCACAATTAGAAATGGTGGTTACTCAGGGCGTTTATAGATGAGACAAAAAAGGCGGCTGATCCTTTGATCAGCCACCTTTCTTTGCGCTCGTCTAAACTTTAAGGCCAGATCTTACCCCGCATCTGACTGGGTCAGCAATCCTGGCCCCTCAGACACGGATCCCCGAAGTGCCAGCTTTACGCTGCACTTCCGGGTTCCCTGGCTGAGTGCGCATGCACGGAAGGGAACGCATGCGCACAACGACTGTACGCCATGTCTGAACATCAGACACGGCATACAGAGGAAGGCGGGGGAGAGATGCCGGCGCTGAACGATCCTGCTTGTGAGCGGGATCGTCTATCAGCGCCCTCAGGCTATTTGGGATGCCCCAGGTTTCACTGAATCTAATAGGGTTCTGTCTGTTCTGACATCCAGAACATTCTCTGAACATTAGGAATTGGCTGGATGTGGGGTTACAAAGTCACTGTGTTAACAGATGGAGGGCAGGACCTTGTTTTGCTCAGCTGTCCAACTATGGGGGTGGAGGGTTGGGGCTGGTGAAGCTGGGGGATTGGAGGAGCTGCAAGCTGTCTGCCTGCCACTCATTGGAGTTCCCTCCCTCTCTCGTCCTCCTCAGGTATATCACTAGGGCCTGGTGCCCTTGGGTGACACCAAAGCGTATCGCCCATTGGTAGGGCTGTTTGTGGGCATGGGCGCCCCCCCCCCCCCGTGTTTCCATCACTTAGACTGCATCTGCAGAGAGCAACAAGGGACAGACATCTTCCTCCGGCCCGGATCCAGCTGGTGCCCGGTGCAGCGCCCGTGAGCCTGGTAGATTTATTTATTTATTTATTTATTTAATAGATTTTTATACCGCCCCATCCTGCAATGCAGCTCGGGGCGGTTTACAACAATTTTAAAATACAAATATAAAACATATAAAACAGGGCAACATATAATCATGAGTAAATAAAAGGTGGGGGATTAAAAATCACCCCCCCCCCAGATTGGGACAGAACCTTAACTGGTGAGACAAGCAGCTCCAAGTGTGCGGTCGCCACAGGCAGGGACAACGTGGCAGGAACTTGGAAGGCTGCCTTAGACCCCTTGGGCCCCGGCGAGGGCACTTTCTTCTTGGGGCTTGGACTAGGACTGGTTTCCAACCTTGGTGGGGTGGAATTTTGTTGATTCCTTGAGTCTTATTCTATCCCTGATGTTAACTAGAAGATGCACAGGGAGCAGTAAGGAAATGGATAAGGTGCACTCTAGGCAGGGTCTCTTAGACGGGTTTGTGTCGACCAGTTGGACCACCTTCAAAGGGAAGGGAAGGGGAGGAAAGCCCCAGCTGAGGCCCTGCAGGCCTCATCATTAAAGGTATGTTCGCCTTTACCTGAGTCTCTGTCAGTTTCATCTGGCACCCCTACCCAGTCCGAGGTTGTTTGTATACAGTCTTCAGGTGTGGGTGAGATTCTCATACCGCAGACAAACAGTGTGCAAAATTCTCGGGTTGACAGCTTGTTAAAAGAAGTTGTTTCTTTGCTGGCTATTATTGCCAGTTCACTTAAGGATCAGGAAAATCAGCGGCTTTCTATGCACAAGTTTATGCAAGATATAAGGGCAGGACAAGACCCCCAGAAACCAAGTAAACAAAGTGTGGAGGGATTTGACTCCCCGGTGGGCAGACAGCTCCATCACCTCCACCCAATTCCATTGAAATGGAGACAGAACTAGGGAGGGAGACACTTGTGCCCAAAAGAACCTTTATTGGCTCCTCCTCTGACTCAAGGGGCTTGCGAGATACAAAGCCCCGTAGGCTCAGATGTGAGAAGCCAAAGGTAGTTCCTAAGGCTCTCTCCTTTTGTATTAGGCCACTTCTCAACGGTAACTTTCCCCTTTGGAGGACCAAGAAAGATATACACAATCACTTATCTACCATATTGAGTAGATCCTTTCCCATGGGTCATATTGGTGGGTTTCAGTTATTATCCACGCAAAGACATTTTACAAAGGCTTATTGTTTATTTCCAGAATGATGAGATAGTCTCGCATCTTCTATGGCATATCCCTTTATTTTTCTCTTGGGGAATACAGATGGGGGAGGTTGTCGAAATCGGTGCCCAGTTGATGTCCCCTCCTGAAGAGCCTACTACCTTGGGTGAGGTACGGGGCTCAGTTTTTAACTTTGGCCCTGGGGTTGAGAATGGCAAAAGGGATAAAGTGTTCAGGGGTGGTAAGCATAGTATATCCAAGCTTCCCCTCCCCTCGCCAATAGGGAATAGGTTGCAGAATATAGCATTAGAGGTATCCTCCCATTCGTAAAGACAGCCAAGGAGCTGGTACCACTCACTGAAGAAATAGGGACTCTGGTTTTGGAGGTCAGTGGGAGCATCCACTTGGATGCACAAGCAACAAGGGGGGTGGGCCTGTGAGCTCCTCCCATACTCCCCTACAACTGGCAGCTGGTAGTATACAATCTCCTTTGGAAGATGCAGTCCCGGGGCGCTCTCTAGGCTCTCCCAGGGCTGCAGAAGTTGAATGGCTAGGTGGAGCCCCTAATGATCAGCTAGAGGCGAGAGTGGCCCCCGCACAATGACTTGATTACTGATCCAACTAGCAGTTCTTTTGTACTTTGTTCTTGGAATATCGCAGGGAATACAAGGCATAGTAGGGAGCCAGACTTTATCTTGCTTACCCAGAGACATCATGTATTATTATTACAGGAAACCTGGGCTAAGATACCCTTAGAATTAGACGGGTTTGCTGCGTATAGCTTGCCAGCAGTTTCATATAATCAGCGTGGTAGGGCATGTGGAGGGTTGGGTTGTCTTATTGCCCAGCCATCACCGTTCAAGGATATTGCAATGGTTGTACTCCCTCGGCTTGCACTTGGATTTGTTGCTACCTTGGGATCGAACAAATGGGTAATTATTACTGTTTATTTGCCGCCTTGCAATGCGGGCTCATTTAGGGAGAATAGTTGGGATCTATTGGACAAGTTTATTGACCAAGTCTGCACTGACCACCCAGGGGTCTTGTTAGTTCTTACCGGAGACTTTAACTCTAGAATTGGGCCAGATGATTTGACCTTAAGTCCTTTTTGTGATATGCCTTTGTTGCCCCCTGACTGATGTGCTGAGGACATGGGTCTCAAAAGATATGCAAATTAACTCCTTGGGGATTAGGCTGGCCGAATTGGCGCTTGATCACAATATTTATCCCTTTAATGGGGCTGGCTTTGGGGATTGGCTGGGAGAATTTACCCATGTGGGGTCTTTGGGCTCAAGTACCATTGATTTTATTATGGTTTCATCTGCAGTCTTGCCTTATATTGCTGATTTTTCTGTTGGTATGGAATTGTTGGGAGACCATTTACCACTCCATCTCACAATTGGGGGAGATCGACAAGATATAGTACCCAGGAACAACTTACCTTCATTGGTAGAGGACTTAGAAATCTGTAAAGCACCCCCTTGGAATAGCAATATGGCCTCTAAGGTTATGTCATTGATTCAACAATCTGATATTATTGCCCTCAGAGAGTCAGTGATTCAATCTGACAATCTGGGTGATGTAGTAGAACTTACAGTCAAATCTCCTCCAGTGTTTGTCAACTGATGCAGCCTGCTGGTAATGCTTTTAAGCCTTTTCCTGCAGAGAGGCATAAAATTTGGTTTGATAAGGACTGTCGGTCTCTTAGAACCGAGTTGAAGCGGCAGTATAGGGCCTATAGGCAAGGCTCTCTTTGTAAAATGCCCCCCGACTACTATACTAAGCTTAAAAGGGAATATAGACTCCTGATCAAGGAAAAGAAAAAGCTTTATGGGGAGTCGCAATGGGTGGAACTCCTTCGAGCTTCAGACTCGAAGGATGTTAAGACCTTCTGGAGAGTAATAAATCACACCGTTGACCCTAGGTCAAGGGTATTAGATCATCTTATTCTCCCAGAAGTCTGGGTGAGGCATATTATGACCCTTTATCAGACTGTGGAAGATTTACAGGAGGAGGAGCATTTAAGCTGGAATAACTTTGAGACATTGCCCCCTTGGCCTCCGGTTACAGAAGGGGAGGTTGACAATCTGATTGACTCTTTTAAGAGACACAAGGCACCTGGCCCAGATTTAATTCATATCAATTTTGTCAAAGAGCATAAGGATTGGTGGGTGCCTCTGCTTGTCAAATTATTTACGGCCATTAATAGTACTGGTAAGATACCATCTGTATGGACTATGGCTTTAGGGACTCTGGTTTTTAAGAAGGGCTCAAAGGAAGATCCAGCCAGTTATAGACCCATTAGCCTTTTATCAGTGATTGGGAAAATATATGTGAAGCTTTTGCTTCATAAATTGATGGATTGGATGCAGCAAGATAATATTATTGCCCCAGAGCAGGCAGGATTTCAATGCGGATGTAATACCATAGAACAATGTCTTATTTTATATCATTTGGTGGCAAAATATAGAGCGCAGAATGGAGTTGTATATGCAGCCTTCCTTGATTTGAGGGCTGCTTTCGATTCGGTCGACAGGGAAGTCCTGTGGAGTAAACTGCAGGACTCCTCTGCCGACCGAAGGCTTGTATGTTTGATCCGCGCTCTGTACCTGAAATCTGCCTTGAGGGTGAGGATAAACTCCCAGGGACATGTCACCTCACCAATCTGTGCCTGCTCTGGAGTTAGGCAGGGCTGCATCCTTGCTCCAATCTTATTTAATTTTTATTTGAATGCAGTTATCTCTAGGATGGCAGTCTCAAATTGTTTTCCCCTTAAGTTGGCAAGTAGATGTATTGGTTTTCTCTGCTATGTGGATGCTGTGGTACTTTTATCACAGACCCGCATTGGCTTAATCAGGCAACTTAAAGGTTTCGGTTAATTTTGTGAGGTTAATAAACTGACACTCAACCATCAGAAATCCAAAATTGCTGTATTTTCAAGCAGGAGGAAGATTCATAGATAGGTCATAGATGCCCAGGAGATTCAGCAAGTCACAAACTTTAAATATCTGGGAATTTTGTTTAATAGTTCGCTTACTGGGAAGGATCATGTCCGTAGCTGTCTGACCGCAATTAAAGGTCCGGCCACGCCATTTCCAATCTTTTTGTGCTACAAGTTAGATCTGCTGTGGTACTCGCTTTGCAGGTTTATAATAGCAAAATTAGGTCACAAGTTCTTTATGGCGCTGAACTTTGGGCTCCTTTTGTTAAGAAGGACACGGATTCTGTGCAAGCTAGGTTCCTGATGGGACTCCTGGGTAATGTTAAAGGGACCCCGCATGCAGCTCTGAGGCTGGAGCTGGGCCAAAGGGGATGGCAGCAGACGGCTCTTGAGTCAGCTCTCAAGATGTGGTGCAGAGTATTTACAGGCCAGGGGTCTGAGCAGGGAGATTGGAGGGAGTGATGCTGGAGCGGTTGTTGGACAATACAGATGCAAGTCAAACTATTGCAGAATTTCTTCCCCGGATGGTCTATGCGTGGAGGAGATTCCTGGAGTACAGAGTGACCTCAGAGGAACCTTTATAGGTCTATGCAGGGGATTGTATCCCTTGGATGGGATTGCAGGCTGAATTATGTTCTGTTTTCTTTTTGTCAGATGAGTGGATAGGGCTTATCTACTGTATGTTTTTAGTATCCACTGTATGCATAAGTGTCTTCAAATGGTGGCGTCTTCAAATGGGAGACTACACCTACCCCTTTCTTTCTTTGGTAAAATTCCCTTTGGAGGAAGATGGTGAAATCCAGCGTGCTTAAAGCTCTGGGAGCCTGGTACACCAGGGCTTATGGGATCTGTGTATGTTGATGAGTTGTGTTTATGAGCTATTTTATAATTTATGGGTGGGTTGTTACCCTGGGGATTTTACTAGAATGTTAGCTCTAGTGTTTTAGTTCCTATGTTTAACAGTGACCTATTTATGTATGTATGTTTGTTATTGTTCATTATCGTTGTTTGTTATGCAATGACCTGGTGTCACGCTGAATAAATATTATTATAACTCTGGGGGAATTACTGCCAAAGATGCTAGAGGTGTCAACTTCCTAATGAAAATACACTTTTTTCCTGCAGGAAGTGAGCAGCCTGGATGATGGTCTATGCCCCTTCCATGAGGACAGCAAACAGGATCTGAGGACTGAAGAACAGCCTCTGCACTGGAGGAAGGGACCGCTCCCTTAGACACCTCCCAGACTAATCCTGCCTAGGAAAAGCTAAGCAGGATTTCAATTGGAGTAAGTGGTTTGTAGATTGTAGCTGAAGTAATTTAATTTGTATACTGTATATTTTTCTTGCTGGGTCAACATCTTTCACATTCCCCGCTAAATGTCTTATTTTTCAGTTACCAGAGTGGGAAAATCTGAAAATACTCATATGCAATTATTGCTTTTATTACCATTTTAAAATGGGCATCTAATACTTTCACCTCAGTCCATAATTTGGATGCCCATGTCCCTTAATTTCACAACCTTGGTAATGTTGACTGTGGAACACAAAAGCATTGATACTTTCTGGTAATGGGTGAGTGGGGAAGGGGAGGGAATAGTTTTTTAATGAATAACTTGATGAAAGTACATTCTCTGCAATGTATTTAGGGGCCCTGTCTGTTTGCACTGCTGTGGGCATGGGGCCTGAGGCCACTAAGGGCAGGGATGGAGGTTTCTCCAGCAGATCACTGCTGAGAGGTGGCTTTGTGCACCTCCACCTCAAGGATGTGAAAGTGGGAAGAATCTTCCTAAAGAACTTCAATTACAGGTAAGTCACCTTCATCTCCTGGCAAAGGGAGATTTACTTATGGCAGACCTGGTAGGAAGGAGAGACGATCTTCAAGAGCATTGCTGAGTAGCAGTTGTAGGAAGGAAGGGATGGTGGCATAATGGAAGTTGGAGCCAGGGTTGGATTGCCATTACACTGAAGCATGGGGGCTTCCACTCTATGATCCCCCCACTTTCCCATAGTCAGCAAGTATAGAATCATAGAATGTCAGAGTTGGAAGGAATCTTGAGGGTCACCTAGTGCACTCTCCTGTGTTTTGAGGGATGACTACAGATACAACATCCCTGACAGAGGTTTCTCCAGTCTTTTTTTTTTTAAACCAACAAATAAAAACAAAACTCCAGTGATGGAGAGCTTACAACCTTCTTAAGCAGTTTGTTCTATCGTCCTGTAATTTGAGTCTATTATTTCTAGTCCTGCCATCTGTAGCAGTGGAAAACAATTCCTTCCCATCTTCTTTGTCCCAGAAACATGTATTTATTTATTTAATAATATTTTTATTGTGTTTTTCCAAATTTTGCACACACCAGTACATCATCATCAGATTCTGAATTAGGACCCGGGTTACAGCTGTGGTCCTTATCTCAAAACGGTACCGTGTGCAGTTCTACAACTACTATCCCTTTAATTAACAGTAATTAAATCTTGGTTAGACAAATTGACATTTTATGTTGGTCCATATTAATTTCCTGCTGTAAAATGTTCCATATGTTAGTCCAGACAGCATAGAACTTTTCTAATTCCTGACGGATTTCTGCTTGTACTCGTTCCATGGTGATGGTATGCCAGATTCTTTGCATCCATTTTTTGTGGGAGGGCTTTTTGCTTGACTTCCAATTGCACACTATCATGTGTATGGCTGCCAGCCTTAATTGTTGACAAGCTAGTGTCCTCTCTGGAATAATGTGTAAGTCTGGGAAAATACCCAGCAGTGCCGTTTCAGTTTTTTTTGGGATTTCGCATCGTGCCACATTGTTCATTTGGTTCCATACTTTGTCCCCAAAGTCTTGTATATGCGGGCACTCCCACCAACAGTGAAACCAGTTCCCCTCCCCCCTGACACCCCTGCAAACAGTCCGGAGGATAGGCATTGTTCATTTTATTTAGTCTATGGGGAGTGAGGTACATCCTGTATATCACTTTGACCAGTGGTTCTAATACTGATAAAGAATGTGAGAGTTTCCTCATATTTAGCCATACAACATTAATTTCCTTTTTCAGGTCCTTCTCCCATGCCTCAAGGTATCCAGTGTCAGGTAAGTGTATTATCTTTTACAGCACTCTGTATATTTTTGAAATATCATGTTTCCGTCCCTGGTCCCCATACATCACCCTCTCAAAGTCCGTGACTTTTCTAGTTACTTGTGCCTTTATCGCTTTGTGGCTAAACCTGTTCATTATTTTAGCGTATACCCAGAAGTCCGGGGCCCCCTCTAGTTTTTCCCTAATTGCTTCTCTATTTAGTATAGCCTCGCCCTCAAATAGTTGGGCTGCCCATTTTAATCCCTTACTTTCCCATTTCTCTGCTACTTTGCGAGCTATGCCTGCCCTCTTACTCCACTCTCCAAATATTGAAGTGTATGGGGAGTGTTCTCTAGAGATTTCTAACTCATTACTTACTATCTCTCATATTTGTAATGCCATTCCTGCAAAAGGATGCATCATAACTGTTTTTTTGCTTACTCTCTGTCCATCTGTTAGAATACTAGCAAATCTATCTATTTGGCATGCTTCTTTCTCTAATGTGAGCCAATCCAGGTTGTTCTTTCCCGGGAACCAAATTTGTAACCTTCTGAGAGCTGCTGCCCAGTGGCAGAGCTTCATGTTGGGCAGGTGTTGACCCCCATTGTCTTTACTTGTATAAAGTATTGATTTCCTTAACCTTGGTTTTTTTCTTTGCCGCAAGATCCTTGATATGATTTTTACTTCCAGAAAGTAATCTCTCGGTAGTTGGATCGGCAGGGCAAAGAAGGTGTACAATAATTTGGGGAGTACCAACATTTTTATCAGATTTGTCCTGCCTAACCAAGACACCTGTATTTTTTTCCAATATTCCTCTTTACACTTTATGTTTTCCAAGTAATGGGAGGAAATTTCTCTTATATAAGCCCCTCCACTTTTTGGTGATCTGTATTCCTAGATATTTAATACTATCAGCTTGACTGCAAAGGGTGTTGACAGCTCTTTTTCAGTGTTAGAAAGTTTTTCTTCATTAAATAGCAGCATTTCCAACTTGCTCACGTTAACTTTATAGCCTGAGATTTTCCCGAAACTCGCAATCACCCTCAGCAGTCTTGGTACTGACCGGGGCAAATCAGAAAGGCTCACCATCATGTCATCTGCATATAAAGAGAACTTAAATTCCTTGTCAAGCACTTTTATCCCTTTAATTTGCTGGTCTGCTCGTACAGCCATCGCCCAGGACTCGATAGCTATGTTGAACAGTAATGCGGATAATGGGCAGGGCTGGTTCCTCTGGTTATTTTTATATCTGCTGTGTGGTATCCCTCTAACATTATTTTGGCTCTAGGAGCCTTGTATATAATTTTTACCCACTGCAAAAAGGGACCCGTGATTCCCATCCTTTTCATGGTCTTGAACAAGTATTTATATTCAACCATATCAAAGGCCTTTTCTGTGTCAAGCGCTACGATTGCAGCAGGGATCTGTTTGGCCTTCACATGGTTTATAATGTTAACAACTTTCCTTATATTATCTATCCCGAGTCTACCCGGGATAAAACCAGGTTTATCAGTACTAATAATGGGTGATTTCAGACGTTACGAGATCACGCTCAACCACACTGAACCACGCTCAACCCCCCCGTGGGGCCAAAGGGCCCTGAACGTCTGAACGGCGCGCGCCAGATGTTCATCACGCTCAATACCCACATGGGGTCGGTTTCAACCACACTTCCCGGGCTAGCCGGGGGAAGGTCCCGGGAAGCGTGGTCAAA
>QEPC01011572.1:491521-504344 GCA_003113815.1 Sphenodon punctatus | reverse complement strand
GGGGGGGGGGAGGGGGGGCACAGTCCATTTCTTGTCCCTGGGCCCATTCCAACCTAGCTACGCCCCTGTGTGACGTGGATGGTGACTTTGGACTTTTGAGTAAAACTCTATTTGTGGAAGATCCTCCCATATGGGAGACTTTACACCTGAGACAGGGGTCTCTGTGTGTGACTTGGGAATATGGGACAGTCAAGCTCTTAGCGCTGGGACCTAGCAGTTCCTATTGGACTCCTGAAAGCGGCTCCACTCTGAGGTCATAGTAGTCATTCATTCTTGTATAAACTGTATTTCTACACCTGGTGCCCTGGGGTTATAGAACATTTTGGTTTGACCTGAGGCTGTAGGGGGGTTTGTTCATTAGGGTTCCTATGAAGGAGGCTGAGTGGGGCAGATAGCCCTTGGCCTCCCTTTTCTAGAGGTTCTTATATTATTGCCAGGTATCTATTTGAGAGTTTACTTGTTATACTCAATCCGGTGCAGGTACCAGACTGCCTTTGTTATAGTGCCTTAGGCCCTTGAGGGAAGGGGGCAAACAGAGGGCTACTAGGGCTGGTCCCTAGCTGTGAAATCACTAAATACAGGTGTGCTATAGCTTCCTGCTTGGGGGGCTATGGAGTTAAGATCCAGATCACTCCGGATCCCTGCTTCCTTAGCAGAGGAGATTGCTTTGGCTGATAGTAGTAATGGGACCTTCAGCCCCCCCCCGTTTAACCAAACAAAACTTACTCACTTTTTTAGACCAACCCCTATAGTGTGTTCGCCAGCAGAGGAAGTGCTGGAGATCGATCAGGCCAGTAGGCAGAATTTACCCGGCGTTTATTCTCAGAGGCAGGAGGAGCAGGAACCTACGTCTTTTCCAGATACTCTTGAACATCAGCTCAATTTGCTTAATCGAAAGTTTGAGGACCTTAATGTAAGGTTGGAGATCGAGTCTGACACCCAACTCAAAGAGACAGAGGAGAAACTTGACCAAGTTTTGGATTTACTTTTTGCAATGAAGGTTTTGGTGGGAGGGCTGTGGCTTGAGTTCAGTGCCTGGTCTGGCAAACTGAACTCATGTGAGGTAGTAAGTCTCCTCCAGAAGGCTGCAACTATGCAGACACAACCCTGTCCCCAACCTAGTGCAGGATACACCAATCAGCAGAAACAGCCAAATATAAGGACTAAATTGGCGACTGATCCACCCAGACTGCAGGAGATAGGGGAGGGCATCCAGAATGCAAGTAGAACTTTCAATGAGGGTAGGTGTCTAGACCCCACAATGGACCCCCCTAAGATCCAGGAGATGGGGAAGAGCAATCCGGTAACAAGTGGGGCCCCAAAGGTGGGCAGGCGTCGGGACTCTGGAATAAGTCCCCCAAAGAGTGCCAGCCGGCTGGCCCCCAAGCTAAGTTCAGCTGGCAAGGAGATCCATGTGCCCAATCACATTTGGCCACAAGATACAAACATCAGGTGGGTCCCTGCACTTATTTTTCATTTTAGCAGGAAGAGGAAATATTTCTTCCTAAGGAATGGGACCCTGGATGTCTCTCGACTTATGGTCTTTCTGCAGGGGAGAATGTTCTCAGAGGCACTGGAGGAGGAGGAGGTACAGGATGTGAAGGCGTTGTTGGATAGGGGGAGATGGGAAATTGTGTTTTCCTCTCTACAAGCTCAGGAGAAGCTGTGGGGGAAAGGGGGATTCATGAGATCAACAGGAATCTATGCACAAAGAGTTGAAAACACCCTGGCAATGGCTTTACTTAACGAGCAGCAGGGGTCAGTAAGGTCCTTGGGTGCAGTAGGCAGGAGGTTGCCTGTAGGTGATGTCAGCAAGTCAAGGTGGCAAACGATGGATGAAACAGGATCCTCAGGTTCTGTGGATCCATTTGGCCAGAATGACCAGGAAATGGAGGGTGCAGGTTTAGATGTAGAAGGGGGAGGTGTTCCACGGACGCTAGAGAACAGTCCTTACACCTTGGACAACCATAGACCCAGGATCCCCCCTATGGGAGGTGGTTGCCCTAGGGAGGAGGCTCCCTTTGGTGAGGTCAAACACCTGCCATTAGAACAGCTGGGTGGGGAGTTGAGACCCATGTCCTGACAACCACAGCAGCGACTAAGTGGGTGTCAGCCCCAGGGTATTAAGGGGCTGCAAGCACTGTCACAAGGAGGCGAATGAAGAGTTTTAGCTAAGGTACCTGCTGCCACACATCCCAGCGCTGGGCAGAGGACCGCAGTCATGCATGAGTTTGCCAGAACCAAAGAAATAAAATTTCTGTCATGGAATGTTGGCGGATGTAAGCAGAGAGTGAGGGATACGGAATGGGCAAGGTTTCTTGCAGAATACGATGTAATCTTCCTGCAAGAAACCTGGATGGAGCAGGGTGAAGATGTGCCAGTTCAGGGATATAAGAGTTACAGTCAGGGTGTGGTTAGGCGCAGCAAGAAAGGCAGGCCATCCGGAGGGTTGGCAATTTTGATTTCAGAAGCTCTCAAAGATACTGTGATTCAGGAATTGGAAAGTGCTGCAGCATACCAATTATTAAACTGAGAGTTTAGCCCGGGATCTAATTTTCTGTTGCTAAATGTATATATCCCGCCCCCTCAATCAAAATTCGCTGACCCAGAGGTCTGGAACAAGTTAGAGGGTCTGATAACCTGGATGCTTGAAGAATTCCCTTGGGCAACCCCGTTGATAGCAGGGCATTGGAACGCGAGGATAGGGGATGAAGCTGATGCGGATCTCGGATCTCATGCTATGCTGTCAGACCCTTGCCCAAGAAGGAGTACAAGCGACCTAGTTCTCAACGAGCAAGGGAGACAAATGCTGGAGATTGTGATGCTGTGTGGCTTGGTTATCTTAAATGGCAGAGGGGGAGCCCCTTCGGCAGGGGACTATACCTTCATAAATAGCATAGGAGTGTGGTAGGCTTCCTCATTACGGATTATAGTCACCTCAAGAGTTTTACAGGAATTCGGGTACTTATTCGACCAGAGAGTGACCATATGCCACTCACAGTTACAGCCAAGGTGCAACAAGATGGGAGACGGGTAGACGAGACTAATCCTGTACCTCCGGATGGGTTGGTAAGATATCGGAGGAAGTGGAGCAGCCAGGTGGCTATGGAAGCTTGGCAGCTCCTACAGAGGAGCGATATGGTCAAGCTAAGAAGCAAAATGCTCGAAGGGGGTCAAGGAAATGCGCAGTCATATATGCAGGGCTTCAGGCAGATAGTGGATAAACTGGGTCTCCAAGTGCTCTCAAAAGAAACAGGGATTAGAGCCAAATACCAGGGGAGTTGGTTTGATGTGGAATGCCAGCTGAAGAACAAGGCGCAGGCACGTGCTCGCTGTCGGTGACTGAAGTCATACTCAGTGGTCCATAGGCAGGAATACCTAATTGCGCGGAATCAATATAAGGCCCTCATTAAGATCAAGAAGTTCCAGCATGATCAGAGAACCTGGGCCAAACTGCTAAGTTAAATGATACCAAGCAATTCTGGCAATTAATAAGGACGGGTTTAAAATCAGATGCAAGACCCAGTATGGTAATTATAGCAGAGGAGGCCTGGTTAGAACATTTTGAGAAACTGTATACAGGGGGAGCTTATACCGGAGAATCAGTGCTGGAAAGGTTTGCCAAAGATATGCCCCGGGAAGAGAGTTTAGAGCAGTTTGTGGAGGTGGTAACTGAAGAGCAAGTGGCAGGCTATATAGGAGCTCTGAAGGAAAATAAGGCACCAGGGCATGACTGGATAATAGCAGAGGTCCTACAATTGCATCCCTCTTGGTGGACTCCTTGGCTAGCCATGTTCTTCACCTGGATAAATCAGACGGGGGAGGTCCTGCAGGAATGGGGAGAGTCCGTAATAGTCCCCATTTTCAAAAAGGGAGATCAGCGGGATCCTGGGTGCTATAGACCCATCAGTTTGATACCTGTCCTAGGCAAGCTTTATACAAGAGGGCTGTTAGAGCAGCTGGAGTCATGGGCAGCAAAGAGTAAGATCATTCCATAAGAACAATACGGATTTAGGAAGGGGTGTTCAGTCATGGACAACTGCTATGTCTTGATTTCAAAATATACCCGGATACGATCCAGCAGTATGTACCTTGCCTTTATGGATATTCGCCAGGCCTTCGATTCGGTGCCCAGAGAGAAGCTTTGGGGGAAGCTATATACCCTGGGCATAAATAGGACTCTCCTGACCTGTATTATTCAGCTTAATGAGGCAGAATAAAGCACGGGTGAGAGTGTCTCCTCAAGCAGTGACCAAAAATTCTATCAAGACCGATAAGGGGGTAAGGCAGGGATGCGTACTTGTACCCACGTTGTTTAGTATCTATCTGAGTGACATAATAAAGAGCCTGTCGACTGTAGAAGGCCACCCACCTACTCTACAGGGCCGTGCTATCATGGCACTTATGTATGCAGATGATATAGTCCTACTGTCTCAGATGAGGAAGGGGTTGCAATCACAGTTGGAGCAGTTTTCGCGTTACTGTAGTGAGAAAGGGCTAGAAGTGAACCATACGAAATCCCAGGTTATGGTATTGGGCGGGAAAAATAAAAAGTACATCTGGAAAATAGGTGGTAAGGAACTAACTCAGGTGGACAGTTTTGTATACCTGGGAATGTGTTTTTCCAGCCAACCTAACTGGAAGCAACATGTGAACTACCTTGCCCTAAAAGGGCTTTGGTTGCTGACCTCCACCACGAATTGGATCAGAATTGATTGACCCTTCTGATTCTGTTAGATGTCGGCTGTTTTTGATACTGTTGAGTAGGGCTGATGCGGCAGCAGCTGTTACCGCACCGCAATTCCATTCCTAAACCTCGGCATCTCACGTTGCACCTCGTAGAATTCCGCCCGGTACCCCGTGATTCTGCGATTCTTCCGCTACAAGAATCTGCAGATGCGGCATGTATGTGTTTCACCGATCTGCTGATCGTTACCATTGTTGCATAAAATCAGCGGTCTTTTCCCGCGTTCCACCAATTTAATATATGAGAGACAGTCATGAGCGTTTATCGCAGTTCCGTGAAGGGAGTATGACTATGCAGCCGCTGCTGTGCTGTACTGTCACGCTGACTGCTGGTGCTGTGTGTCTCTCTGTGCAGCAATAACTGCCCATTCTTCTCAATGCATACATGCATGGACAACATGTTCTGGTTGGGAGTTCAAGGAACGGTGTTGTTATTTTATGGCAAATTGATCTTTTATGTAAACGTAAATTGATCTCCAAACTAAAGTTTTTTGACCAAAACTCCTGGTGGGAGTTTAAAGTGACCTGTGTATTGGCTGACCGAGTCATTTTTTACATCATAGGACCGGCTCAGAAAGTTGAAGGAATGAAGTGTGAAGTCCATGCAGAAGAGTTTCTTACAATCCTCATTCCGCACTTCCTCAGTCTAGAAGGAAGTGAGCTGAGCAACAGAACTCTGTTGGCATAGTTGTTAAGGTCCCCCCTTGCTATACAATTTGTAGCTGTCATTCAGCTGGTTCAAATCCCCACTGTTAAATGTAACTTTATTTTTATTTTTTTTACTTTTACATTAGTGTTATTGTTTTGCTAATCATAAAATTATTGCTGTGTTTGGCATCCTATGTAATATAAATAATTTAAAAATGCTTATTTATTACATTAACCCAAGACTAACTGATTAGCGCAGCCGAGCCAGGCAGCGTGATGAGTGCTATTATGCCCCACCTCCGAGCGCTGCTGGCGTTATGCTCACTTGCAGTCGCCGACCACCATTGCCAATGCCATCACTGACTGCCCTGCCCTCAGTCACCTTCCCTCCCCCGGACACCAGAGTTCTGTAGAGTCTAGACGTGCTGGTGGGTGGCAACCAGCAACAGACAGGGAGAGGGGTGTGTGTGTGTGGTGCTGGCCGTGCCCGGCCGGTCGGTCTTGCTGGCAGTGACTGGCTGTCTACTGCTCCTGATGATCCCGATTCCTGGCTGGGTGTTGGGGAACACTTTATTTTTTCACTCACTGACTGACCCATCCAGTCAACCCACCTGTTAATTGTTTTAATAAATTAACATGAATACATGACATTCATCCGCATCACACGCCCGCCAGTCGCCACACCTGCCTCTTTGTCATGTTAACAGTTAATACTAAACAGCTAACTGCAGTAAGTAAAGTTGGGACGGGAGGGAGGGAGACAGGAGTGAACGTTACGTGACCTCCCCCACCCTCTAAGCGTTACAAAACTAGAACGCTCCCCCATTCCCATGTCCTCCCCCGCCTGAGAGTGCTGTTTAAGTTCCAAGTTCCAACTTGCCATGTGTACCTGGGCTGGTAGCTGCTAGCTGGCATAGTTTGACTTTGAAATGCTTGATTGCGGTTAAACTGTGGTTATTGTCATGTCAGAAAACACCCTGTCCCTTAGTGCACTAACTGCATCTCTGCTGCATCTTTCTTGATTGCAGAAAATAGAGGTTACTTACCAGTAACTCTGTTCTTCGAGAGAGCTCTGCGAATTCTCACTAATGGGATTCACTTCCTGCTCTGCAGGCACCGGAAGAACCTCTTGTCAGCAGTTTCCAGGCAGAAAAGTCCTGGAAAGAACTAGAAAGAAAGGTGAGGGCTCCGTCCCTCCTCCTCCCGTCCAAAAGCGCGGGCTCCAGTTTGCGCGAGAGCGGGAGGCTATAAAGGAGGTGGGGCCCTCGCTGCCTCAGTTCCTTCCAATCCCATCTCAGGAAGACCGAGAGGTGCCTCCGAGACAGAGGGAAAGGCTGGGCGGGTCATGAGGATTCACTTCCTGCTCTGCAGGCACCGGAAGAACCTCTTGTCAGCAGTTTCCAGGCAGAAAAGTCCTGGAAAGAACTAGAAAGAAAGGTGAGGGCTCCGTCCCTCCTCCTCCCGTCCAAAAGCGCGGGCTCCAGTTTGCGCGAGAGCGGGAGGCTATAAAGGAGGTGGGGCCCTCGCTGCCTCAGTTCCTTCCAATCCCATCTCAGGAAGACCGAGAGGTGCCTCCGAGACAGAGGGAAAGGCTGGGCGGGTCATGAGAATTCGCAGAGCTCTCTCGAAGAACAGAGTTACTGGTAACTATTTCTTCTTTGAGGATTTCCACAATTCTCACTAATGGAAGAGTAACAAGCAGAGAGAAGACTTACCACTGGTGGAGGGTAGTCGAGGAGGTCACTGGAGAACAGTTTGTAGAACAGCTCTGCCAAGGCTGGAATCAGATGTCACGGCCAAATCAAGCGAGTAGCGCTTGGTGAAAGTATGCACAGAAGCCCAAGTGGCTGCTTTACAGATGTCCTGTAGAGGTACTCCACGGAAGTAGGCAATCGAAGAGGCAACTGCTCTTGTAGAATGAGCACGAAAGTGGGAAGGAGGAGGTCTGCCAGCTTGCTCGTAAGACCTTTTTATACAGAGTAAGACCTGCTTAGAAAGTCTCTGTGAGGAGAGCTTTACTCCGATACGTTAGCCGCCGTAGGAAATAAACAGGGCATCCGAGGCTCTGAAGGAGCGAGTTCAAGACAGGTAGAAAGAGAGTGCCCTTTTAACATCTAGTGTATGGAATAGTCTGTCCGTAGGGGAGGAATGCGGCCTAGGGGAAAAAAACAGGCAAGGAGATGGTCTGGTTGAGGTGAAAGGGGGAGACGACTTTAGGAACAGAAGACGGGTCTGTTCTGAGATCCACTCTGTCGAGGTGGAAAATGGTGTAAGATGGGGAGGCTCGTAGTGAAGAAAGTTCGGAGACTCTCCTGGCAGATGTGATTGCCAGTAGGAATCCAGTTTTAATAGACAAATTTTCCAGAGAGAAAGATGCCATAGGCTTGAAGGAAGGACCCATGAGCTTGGTGAGGATGAGATTTAAGTCCCACGGTTGTGTAGGGTGGGAGGTTGGGGGGAAGGAGTTGACTAGGCCCCTCCAGAAGGTCCTCATGAGGGGGTGAGAAAACAAGGTTCCTGTGCCCGGTGGGCAAAGTCGAGAAGAGAGTGCCGCTAAGTGTACCTTGAGCGACGGTATAGAGAGACCCAAATTGTGGAGGTGGAGAAGATACCGGAAGACGTGGTTCATCGATAGATGGTGTAATTCACAGGGTAGAGTCATGCACCAAGTTGTGAAGCATCTCCATTTAGCGGCGTAACAGGCCCTTGTGGATGGGCGACGGGAGTTAAGTAGGATGTTAGCCACTTCGGGGGAGGCATCCTGTACTAAGATCTGATGAGCCAGGCAGAGAGATGGAGCAATCGGAGGTCGTGATGGAGGATCGACCCCTGGTCTCTCGAGAGGAGGTCTGGCAGGAGAGGGAGTTCAACTACGTCGATGGCCATGTTCCTGAGGGTTTGGTACCAGGGCTGGTACGGCCAGGCCGGGGCTAACAGGATGACTTGAGCCTGGTCCTTCTGGATTTTGTGGAGGACTTTGTACAGGAGAGGGATGGGTGGAAAGGCATATAGCAAGGGCCCGTTTCAGGAAATGGCGAAGGCATCGGAGATCGATCCTGGATCAGCTCCTGCCCTGCTGCAAAACTGAGAAAGTTTTGCATTCCCTTGCGAGGCGAAAAGGTTGATGGTGGGGGTGCCCCACAGATGAAAGATGTTGAAGAGGACCTGGTCGTTGAGGGTCCACTCGTGTTGGTCTGTGGACTTGCGGCTGAGGTGGTCTGCTAAGGAGTTGTCCTGGCCGGCTAGGTGTACTGCGTGTAGGTGAATGTTGTGGTGGATACACCACTTCCAGATGGTTTGCACCTCTAAGGAGAGGAGGGTAGATCTTGCCCCACCTTGTTTGATGATATACCACATTGCTGTGGTGTTGTCCGTAAGGACTTGAACACTGTGGTTTTTGACAATGTGTAGAAGAGCAGCAAGCGCCCATCTGATGGCGCGCAGTTCTATCTAATAAGTTGATGTGCATGCGCTTCTCTTCGTGGGACCGCAGAGCATGTACTGTGAGTTCGTTGATGTGAGCCCCCCATCCTGTGAGTGACGCATCTGTAGTGAGTGAGATGTGCATCAGCGGAGGGTCGAAGGGCATGCCGGTGAGTACGTGACGGGGAGAAGTCCACCAGACGAGGTCGTGGAAGACCTCTGGTGGTATGGTGATGCGCATGGAGAGAGGATGGCGGGTGGGGTCGTATACTCTCGCAAGCCATTGCTGTAGAATCTGGAGATGGAGGTGGGCGTAAGGAGTCACTGCAGTGGTGGCTGCCATAAGGCCCTGGATACGGAGGAAGAATCTTACTGGTCTCCTGGGTCTCATGCGAAGGGGTAGGATGGTTGCCAGCAGATCGTGGAACCTGTCGTCCGGTAGGAAGGCCCTTGTCATGTTGGTGTCAAGGACAGCTCCTATAAATTGAAGGTGCTGCGTGGGGACGAGGTGTGACTTCTCATAATTTATGATAAAGCCCAGGTCCTGCAACGTCTTGAGTGCCAGGTTGAGGTGGGTTGTTAGTGTGTGCGCGGATGGGGCCACAAAGAGCCAGTCGTCCAAGTACGGGAACACTCGTATGCCCAGAGTTCTGAGGTGGGCTGTGACCACAACAACACACTTTGTGAACACCCTGGGGGCTGTAGACAGGCCGAAGGGGAGTACAGAGTACTGGAAATGACTATTCCCTACGAGAAAACGTAAGCAGCGTCGATGAGGGGGCTTTATGGAAATATGAAAGTAGGTGTCTTTAATTGGATAGAGCATCCACAGGCGATGATCTCTCTAACCCAAAGGTCTGATGTGAGTGAGGCCCAGAGATGGTAGAAGGACCGGAGACGGTGACGGAAAGGAGGAGATTGAAAGGAGACTCCCTTGATCAGGTTAAAATCAAAAGCGCTGTTTGGAGAGGGGTCCAGCGGATGAGGTAGAGGAAGATTTTCCCCTGACCCTCTGCTTCTGGAAGCGCCTATGGGGCTGGGAGGAGGTGAGTTGTTGTTGCTGAAACTGGGGTGAGAACCTCCGATTGCCCTGAGAGGGCGAATAGTGTTGTCTGGGATGGTACGGATGATAAGTGTAGGGGGTGGAAGTGGGATAGAAAGATCGTTTCCGCACTGAGAGGATTACCCCCGTGGATCTGGCACATTTCTTTCACCTTTTTTAAGGTGTCATCCATGGAGGCCGCAAATACACCATCCCCGTCAAAGGGGAGGTCCTCAATGCGGGCCTTGTTCTCAAGGGCTAAAGCGGTCGAGTGGAGCCAAGCATGATGCCTAAGGGTGACAGCAGAGGCTATACCTCTGATATTGGCATCAGCGATATGCGTATTTGTCATTAATTGAAAACGGGCAATTTGCATACCCTCTTGTTGGAGAGCTAGAATCTGGGCCAGGTCTGACTTGGGTCCACAGTCAATGTTGGTAGCCACAGAGGGCTGAACCATAGTTGGCAGCCCTAAGAGAAAGGGTCTCGGAGGAGAAGATCTTGCGGCCAATTACATCTAAACGTCTACCCTCCTTGTCAGCGGGGGAAGTTTGGAGGCCGCCCGCTCTAGATTTTAGGGAAGCCGCCGCTATCACCAAGGAGTTAAGGGCAGGGTGTTTGTAGAACATTTCCGCCCCCTCTCTGGGGATAGCATAAAGGGTATATGTCAACTTATTGGTGGGTAGGGCAGAGGCAGGCTTCGCCCATACAGATTTAGATGGCTCTAGTAGTGGGTCTAGTATAGGGAGCATAATCTGGCCGGAGTCACTGGATCCTAAGATCCCCAAAACTGGTCCTGATTGTGATTTCTTTACAACCTTGGTAGGAAGGTTGGGGAGCGCAGAGGTTAGCCTCCTGAGCATACCCTGAAAGGCCTTATTATCCTCGGTTGAGAGGGAGGACATAGGATCCTCTATGGCGTCCGGGGGTGGGGGGAGATGGTTTCATCCTTGTCTTACAAGGAGGAGGATGAAGAGATAGAACCAGCACTCTCAGAGGAGGCCTCGTGCTGCTGTTCCACTGTTACAGGGACGGGAGCAGCTCTCGCCAGTGCGAGCAGCGAGTCCAAAAGAGATGGTCCGCTCGCAGGCTTAATCTTGACTGCGTGAGGGCAGTAGTAGGGGCCAGTATAGGAAGCGGTTGCGGCCGTAGCGGTAGATACGGTACCACTGGTACCGTTGGTACCAATGGTTGCCACTATGGTGGCGCAGCGGCCTTGGAGAGTCCGGCGGTCTAGATATCGTGGCCATCGGGGGTGCTCTGGGTGGTGCCGGGGGTACAAACTGAGAAGGAGGTAATGCGAGGGCATGCTGGTCAGAGTTAGAGAAGTCTCCATCATAGTGAGAAGGAGAGCGCGATGGATCGCCATGGTACCCATATTCACGGCGATCGAAGTCGTGGTAGTGGGCTGGTTCGGGTCGGTGGTACCTGGATAAGTCCTCCTGACAGTACTGGAAGTCGTTCCGGGGAGAGCAGCAGGAGCATGGGGAGCGTGAGTGACGGTCCCGAGAGAGACGACGTGATCGGTCACGGAGGAGGGGTTCGGTACGCTGGTGGAGATCCATCTCGTCTCTGTAAGTGGAGACAGAAGGGGAGCGGTGGTGCCTCTGGGATCCCTGAAAGAAGGAGTGAGAGGCCAACAGGTCAGAGGAGTGCCACTCCGCAGAGTCCCGTTGTGCGGGTGTTGGTGCCGTCGGTGCCGATGCTGTCGGTACCGCACTCTCGGGTACCGGCGGTGCCAGAGTTGTCTCCGCCCTAGCCAGGGCCGGAGGTGTGGTGACCATCGGCGGTACCGGAATCAACGGTGCTCTAGCCAGGGCAGACATTGGGGAGTCTGGTCCTGAAGCCGGTTGCAAGAACACGGTCTGAACCTGAAGTGGGCGTAGAGCCGCCTCAACGGCGCTGTGAGAGCGCCTCTTTTTCTTTTTGTGTTCACCCTGTCACTTGTGGAGATCCCTAGTGGCTGATCCAGCTGTGCCGGTGGAACCGGTGGAGCCGGCAGTCACAGATTGGGAACCGGCGGTAGCCGAGTGTGAGGGCGAGACCGCTCACAGCTCTGGCGAGCTCCGTTGGGGGGCTGGCCCCTGCGCAGCTGCAACAGTGGGCAGATCCATAGGTGCCGGGCGGGACGAGAGTGACAAGGGCCCATTCTCACCGCCCTGGAGAGCCTTTTTTGTTAAATGTTCCTGCAGCCGCAGGGCTCTCGTACGTAGAATGCGCTGAGTTAGTCTAGCGCAATAGGGGCAGGTCCTCGTGTTATGCCCCTCTCTGAGACAAGCGAGACAGAGCTCGTGCGGGTCACTCACCGACAGCATGGCCGGACACGATGCGCAGCGTTTGAAGCCCAGCTGTTTGGGCATGCTTCACCACCCTAAAAGGCGGTGAGCCCCGGGGAGAACTAAGCGCAGACGAAGCAATGGCGGAGCAAATTTATCCTCTTTTCTTCTTTTGTAGAAATTTTTTTTTTTTGCTAACACTGTGCTGAGAAGCATGGAGGTCTTCCAACGCGGTTGGAAGGAACTGAGGTGGCGAGGGCTCCGCCCCCTTTATAGCCTCCCGCTCTCACGCGAACTGGAGCCCGCGCTTTTGGGCGGGAGGGGGAGGGGCAGAGCCCTCACCTTTCTTTCTAATTCTTTCCAGGACTTTTCTGCCTGGAAACTGCTGCCAAGAGGTTCTTCCGGTACCTGCGGAGCAGGAAGTGAATCCCATTAGTGAGAATCGCGGAGATCCTCGAAGAAGAACAGTAGAGATATACAGGCAGTGAGGGGACTGAGAGGGAATAGCATTTTAATCTTATACTTTATCAGAGCCTTTGTATTGTGTAGTTAACAAAGGACAGTGAAATAATGCCCTAAGAGAGAGTGATTGATTTAGACAGGTCCCACTCCCTGCCCAGTGTACTTACAAATCAAAGATGCACAAGGATGAGGGGAACGCACAGGGAAAGACAGATACACATGTATT
>QEPC01011572.1:475969-488529 GCA_003113815.1 Sphenodon punctatus | reverse complement strand
GTCCCGTCCACTCCCCCGACTTGAGTGAATGACTCACAGTCACAGACACATAAGCCAGCCTAAAAAGGCCGGCCCAGGGGAGTAGCCCAGCTGCATTGTATGTTATTATCTTAACAACACATCTCTGACTTTGAGTGTGTGGAGGAAGGTATGTTTCAGAATGAGGAGTGACCCTCAGTCATTCCTGTGAGTGGAATGGGCCTTCATAAGTGTGGCCGTGTGGAGAAATTCAAAGTCCTCCACACTCACCTACCTAAGGTGGGCACTGGCAGTCCTCCAGGGAGACCACTTCCAAAATCCATCTCAAAGCGTAACATGTCCTTTTTTTTTTTTTTTTTTTAAGTTTTAGCTTGCTGTAGTGGAATGTCAATGTTAAACTCATTGCTTAGTTTTTTGTTTTACTTTTACAGTACTGTTCTTGTTTGTTAATCATAACATTCTTGACGTGTTGTGTTGCTCATGGCATACTTTCTATGCAAAAAAAATATGCTTCATTATTACATTAACCAATAGCCAAGATTCACATAGCCGGAGTCGGGACAAAGCACGCAGCGTCGCTGCTAGGCAACAAGCAACAACGCCAGCCGGGGAGGGAGATTTAAACTGTGTGGGCACACAGCACCGGGACATGGCGTGATAGAGCCAGGCGGGAGAGGCGAGCAGATGCGAGAGAGGAATGGAGGAGGAGGAGGAGGAGGAGACGGGCTTAGAACTGTCAGCCGCTCTGACTCCTGCCTAGGCAGGGCAGCGCAGATCCGCTTAGCGGCACTGGTCCCAGTGTTCACATAGAGTGGCACCGAGTCTGACTCCTGCCTGCGCCCGGGGCTGGCTGAGCAGTACTGACGGTTCCTGCAGCAATGCGCCACCCAGCACAGGGACCTCAACACCAAGGCCTGCAGGAAACACCAGACGGAGAGGCAGCAATCGGACTACTATCTGTGGCAGATGCAGGTATGCCAAGGGTCGTGAGAAGGGAGGGCAGTGGGCTGTACGACCTACAACAGCAGTCCCTTGGGAGGCAGTGTACCCTCCTCCACCATGTGCCCACCATGAATGCTGCAATAACTGCCACTCTGGGGCAGGCCCCAGTTGCTGGCCTCCTCCTGGAACTCCCACCACAGTCCCCCTGCATGTTGAATACCCAACCAGGTCTCACCATCAGCCAGCCCCAAAGCCAGGAGGCCCAAGTGTCCTAACCCCTGTGTGTGTACAGGGACACCCTGGTCTCAGAGGCCCAACCCACCAGCAGCTGGTTGAGTACCCTACCAGCTGACAGTGTCCCAGCTTGCAACCATGGAGCCTCAGGTGGAGACGGCAACCTCCCTGGCAAATATGGTCAACTGTGGGCAGGAGAAGTGGGAGGGGTGAAGCAATAATGTGATTTATGTGAAAAGAAAAAGTGAATAAACTATCTATTATGGCAACCATGGTGGCTGTGGGCCACGTGGGTGTATACCCCTAAACCACAGGCCCTGGAAATCAGGGACAGGGACCCCCAAACAGTGGAAAATGGTGGAACAACATATGGGAGCACATTGAACCACACTATGAGCATACATGCACATATACATTGAGGGATCTGTGAGGTTGGGCATTCATCTGGAATGCCGAGCCTGTGCTGTGAAGAAATAAAACTTGCAAGAGGAGATTATAGTATGGCTATGAAGAGCCCTGGCCATGTATGCCGCTGCCCGGCCACCATGCTGTGTAGAGACATGCAGGAATGAACTATACGGAAGGCCCAGAGGCCTGCATGACTACTATGTGGAAATGTATTTATTTATTTTATTTCCTTAGACTTCCATCCTGTATCCGCTCACCTACGGTGACTTGGGGCAACTCACATCAATGTAAAAACAATATATAATATACAATAAAACATTATAAATATACAAAAAAACATAAAACATATAAAACACAGACTAATATCCCCAGTCTGCAATTAAACATTTCCCCCATCCACATCAACCCAACCCACCACCTTCCCCACTCCAAACGCCTGACGGGAAAGCCAGGTCTTATAGCTTCACAGGAAAGCATGGCGATCCTGGCTAAGGAGAATCTCCGCAGGAAGGGCATTTCATAGCGATGGTGCGGCCGCTGAGAATGCCCTTTATCAGTTTAGACCCACCAATAGCACGGGACCTCTAGGAGAGTGCTTCCGGACGACTGCAGAAACCGCCCCAGGACCCACGGGTGAGGCATTCCCTCAGATAAGCAGGGCCCAGGCTGTGTAGGGCTTTAAAGGTTAAAACCAGCACCTTGAATCAGACCCAGAAGACAATAGGTCGGAACACTGGTTGAATGTACTCCCTGTGGTCTGCCCCTGTAAGAAAGCAACAAGACAGCAGGGCCTGGGTTGGATGAAAATGAAAGATTACAACGCAGCTGCAGCTCTTTGAAACACAGGAGCTGAAATCTAGTGACAGGACAGGGGAACCGTTGCCACTGGGAAGTGGCATCTGCATCTGAGCGCCACTCCAGCTCCTGGGCAAAAAACAGCCATTGCTAATAGTAGCTGTTCCCCCTCACACCACACTCTCTCTGGCTCCTCCTTGGGTCCTGTCTTAGGAGCAGAGGGGCTGCTCCAACTGGGCACCCCAGTCATAACCAGTCCCAGGGGAGTCCAGGAGGCCGCCACTACCTCCCCCTTACCCAATGAGTCACAACTGGGCCTCCTGCACCATCCTAGCCATTGCACCCGCCAAACACCAGCTCTAGGAAGGGGGAGGAAAGTATGCCCAAGCACGGCTCCCACTCCTCCTCCTCTTCTGTCAGTGGCTGCGGCAGCTCCTGCAGGGCAAAAACAGCCATCCGCTGGGAGTGGGTGTTTAGCAGATGCAATGGCCGGGCTGGTGTAGGAGACCCAGACGTGATTTGCTTCATGCCCAGAGACACCCTGAGTAGGGGGGAGGTGGCAGCCACATGGGACTCTCCATGACTGGGGTGCCCAGTGGGGGAGCAGCCTTATCAGCATCCAGCCAGGGGTGTGTGACTTGGCAGGTCTGGGAGAGTCTCCCAGAGCCATTTCTTGTGCTCCCTGATGTGCCACGGCCAGCTCTGCCTCTTCTCTGAGCTGTCAGGTGAAATTAACATGCCGGCTGTGGGTGTTTAGCATCTGCTAAACACCCACTCCCAGCGGATGGCTGTTTTTGCCCTGCAGGAGCTGCCGCAGCCACTGACAGAAGAGGAGGAGGAGTGGGAGCCGTGCTTGGGCATACTTTCCTCCCCCTTCCTAGAGCTGGTGTTTGGCTGGTGTTATCAGATTGGTTTCTTGTTGTTCCCCTGTGCTGTGTTTTCCTTTCTGTTTCTCTCTGCCTCCGTTTGTATATAATAATCTGTTTGTTTCACTTATAGCATGCTACAACCCGTTTCCCTTGTAGTTGTTCCCTTGCTGTATGTGCTTCCTCCCCCCTGCTAGTGCAGACACTTGTTTTCCATGTCGGTTTTAGTTTTAGTCCCTTTTTTGCAGTTCATTGTGCCGTTTTTCTTCTGCTTCTCCTGTGTATTCACAGTTCCTTGTTCAGTACCTTGTCCCCCCTTGTACTCCCCTTGCTTAGTGTCTGGTTTCCCCTTCATAGTTTCCCAGTTTCCTGTAAGTCAAGACAAGACTGGGGGTAGTCAGAAGTGGGGAGGAGTGTGTGTATGGGCATTAGGCAGGCACAGGCCTGTATAAGGGGGGACAACACCGTCAGGCAGAGACTGGAAGCAGTGTGTCTACGGTGAGGAGACTGCGCATCGTGGAAGCAGTAAAGATGATGTACAGTCATTCACATTGTGCTCACTTACAACTTAGGCTCCATGCACCCTCACTTTGTCTGGGTCACTTCTCCCAATCACTTATTTCACCCAGAACCTTGTCATTCTACCTGTTTGTCATTGCATTCCTCCTATTATTAAAAAAAAAGGTGTTGCATGTTCTAATGTTTTTCTTTGTTTCCTTGACAGATTTTTCTGCAATGTTTTATATTAATAAATTTACAGAGAGGCTATTCCTTCAGGGATTTCATATCTGATTGCCATACTTGGAGTTGGAAGAAATTTCTACCCACTCTGTACTTTTAAAAACTTGTATAAATTGGGCTTTTAGTACTACCGTGCGTTGGCTTTTTTTGTTGCCTTCCTCTAAAGAAGATTTTAAGTAGGACTGAACAAGAATAAAATTAATTCTCATGAGAATTTTGCAGCCCTGGTGATTGTGAGATTCTTGCGAGAAACATAAGAACCTCAAAATAGCAAAAAGAGCGATCTGTACGTGTGCAAAATGGCTGCACATGGGCCGAACGGCCCTGGTGGCCCTTTTGTGCATGTGCAGACCAGTTTTTGGCTATTTTTAAATGTATGCCTATGTGTTCTGTTAAATGTTTTCAATTGTTTATAAATTCTTTGTTATAAATGGGACTGAAAATGGATACAATTTAAGATATTTAATGATTTGCCAGTGTTGTTAATGATGAGCAGTGATTATAAAGTGAGGGGAAAGTGATGGTGTAGTGCATATTAGTATAGGAAATGGAATTTAAAGTATTGGCCTATCAAAAAACCTTTGGTTTAAGAAAGGCGTTAAGGTCCTTGCAAATTCAGTCCTGCTCCAAAAAGCATAGTCATTTTCAAGTTAAGGTCAGAGCCTTAACTTTCTCGCCATGAAAGCAGCAAGGATGATGTGTGCTGCTACCTTACAACTTAGGCTCCATATCTTCATACTAAGCCTTGTTTTTAGTTCTAATCCTTTTCTCTTTGCAGGTTGGCAGCAATGCTGAAGCTAGAAAACAGGAGGGGGTCAAGGGGCACAGGAGTGCCTGGATAGGTAAGGCATCTCGCATGCTCCATTATAAAGCCTGAACATTCTATTCATTATAAAATTGATATAATTTACACTATCATTGTACAATTTTGCATGGAGCGTTGCTCGGGTGGGAGGTTTAATCAGTTCAAATTTCAGAGAAATCAGACTTACAATGGCTGAGATCCAACAGCTGAAAGATCGGAGGCTGAGAAGCAGTTTTTTGCTTTTTTTGCAACTCTCTATTTGATCAGCCTGACAGTTTTTTAGTTATGGGCCAGTCTTGGCTTTGTTTGTTTTTTAAGCTGACCATTACATTTAAAATTATAACATGTTTTTATTCCCATTGAAGTCTATGGGAGAATGCAGAGCGGCACTTGTGTTTCCTAGTGTGGCTTGCTGGAACTACATTTCCCAGCATACTGCACTAGGAAACATGGTGCCCCACAGCATGTGCACATGTGCATGAGCCCTAGGCCTTTAAATGGTGACAGCAATGGCAACAGGCGTGGGGAGGGGTGTGTATGTATGTCCCTGCCCCCTTCTGTCTCTTGTGTGTGTCTGTCTCACCGTCTCCCTCTCTCTCTGTGTCCTGCCCCCTTTTCTCTGTATGGGGGGGGAGTGTGTCTGGTTGTGTCTCCTTCTGTGTGTGGCGGGGGCTTCTGTGTGTGGCGGGGGCTTCTGTGTGTGCATGCGTGCGTGCGTGCGTGCGTGTGCGCCCACTGAACATCACTAAAGGTCTAACCAAACGCCCAAACGTTCAGCCCCTGCTCCCCTAACCCTGAGCTATCCCCAGCTCTACTGCTGCCCCTGCTCTCCCAGCTCAGGGCTCCCCTCCAGCTCTGCCACTGCCCCCTCCATTCACCAGCTTCAGTGTTGCCCCCAACCTGCAGAGGAAGAGGACGGGACTGAAAGACCAATGCAAACTGTGGGTGCATGAAACCTAAGTTGGAATGAAGCACAATACATGAGACTGTACAACATCTTTACTGCTTACATGGTGCGCAAGTTAAAGCAGGAGCCTTAACTTGCAATTTCCATGCTCTTTAGCGCATGACTGAATTTGCAAAAACCTTAACTATTACTGTAAACCGGAGANGGGGAGGGGACCCCTAGAGCTCCTTGCCCCACCCCACCCCAACCTGTCAGGTGACAGGCGGGAACCAAGAAACCTTAGGGCTCTTGTCCATCCCTCACGCGAGCAAATAAGCTCCCGCCTTAACTTTCATGCCATTTAAGCAGTAAAAAACTTTGTACAATGCGGTTCTGCTTGAATTTCAGGGACGGAGAAAAGACGCACTAGAACATCCAAGAGGCAGGAACATGGTTAAATGTGATGACCAATTTTCATGTAATCCTTTCAGTTTCGTGAAGCACTTTTTCCAAAGAGAATATGGAGCCTTCCTGGATCTTACCTAGTGACTGATGTTTTTCAGTTTGTCCTGGGCAGCTGAACAAGGATTGCTGCCCAGGTGTCTGCAGCCGCCCCCCATGTGTAACCTCGCCTGGCCCTCAGGTGGTCAGTAAGTGATGGGGGTGGGCCAGCACCTAGCCTAAGGTGTTCATGCTCCACTCCTGGCAAGGGGATTCCCAAGCCGGACCCCACAAAACGCCACTTGCTGATAGGCGAGAGCAATTCTTATACCTCCTTGTCAGAACATAGCTCCATGTTCCCAAGCTAACATTGTAATTCAGAATGTAAACAGCAGTATCCCCACCATCACTGTTGTCAAATCAGTGGGAATGCATCATTGTGATGGACACCAAGGACATATGAAATAATAAGGAATTCACCTAGAAAAGAGGCAGTGGAACATCCAAGACAGGAATGTGACTGTTTCCATGATCCTTTCAGTTTTGTGAAGCACTTTTTCCAAGGGGAACTCTGTCATTATACCGTTCTCCTCCTGTCATTGCACTCAGTTTCTTTGGTACCTAATCCTTAGTTCTCATTCCCCTCAGTTTCATCAGTGCCTTCCTTATTATTTCACGTACACCTTAATGCCCTTCCCAATCACATAATAGCTGTGTGCAGTGCCTCCTTGGTCCTTGTTTTTTGAACCCCAATCCTCTTCCTCCGCAGCTCAGAAGCAATAACCAAGAGGAGGATACTGGTGTCTAAATGCTTAATTTGAATGTTCCTTTGGCTAAAATAACACAGAATGGACAGGGAGGAGCTGTCAGCTGATCAAATGCATCAGCAAGGAAGTCCGTAGAATGACAGCATCCATGCTACAACTAGTAAAATGACAACATTAGTCTTGAGAGAAGTGATTCACAAACCTGAAAGGATCACACTGCTAACATTCCACTCACTTTTCTTGGTGCCTTCCTTATTATTTTACATGCCCCTTGGTGTCCACTGCAATGATACACTCCCACTAATTTCCTTCATAGATCTTTGTGATCTGTGCATCTCACAGAAACTGCTAGATTTCATGTGTGCATCCATGGAGCCTAACTTGGAAGTGAACACAGTATGTGAGACGGTACACCATCTCAGGAAAAGGACACAGCCCGTGCAAACAACCCTCGGCAATCAGCTTACTCCCTGCAGAGTCTGTACTCAACTGTGTTGCTTAAAGCCAGCCACACCATGCCTCCCTGAAACTCACCCCAATCCTCTTCCTCGCCACAAAAGAAACAATGACAGTGGGGATACTGCTGTTTACATACTGATTTACAATGTTAACTTGGGAACATAGAGCTATGTTCTGACAAGGAGGCATAAGGAAGACTCTCACCTATCAGCAAGTGGCAGATTTGGATGGGTCAGCTTGGAAATCCCCTTGCCAGGAGTGGAGCATGAACACCTCAGGCCAGGTGCCAGCCCATCCTGCCTCTTGGATGTTCTAGTGCGTCTTTTCTCCGTCCCTGAAATTCAAGCAGAACCGCATTGTACAAAGTTCTTTACTGCTTAAATGGCATGAAAGTTAAGGCAGTCCCATTTTCCTGAACCCATATAAAAGCTGCCCTTTGATCCTCTCCTGTTTTGCAGCTTCAGCGTTGCTGCTAAGCTGCAAAGGGAAAAGGATTGGAACAAAAAGAATGAGGTCAAGTGTGTATGTAAGGAGCCAAATTTGTACGGGAACATGTCATAGAGTACATTATCTTTGCTGCTCTCATGGTGCGCAAGTTAATGGCGTGGCCTTAACTTGCAATTTCCATGCTTTCTGGAGCAGGACTGAATTTGCAAAGGGATTAACTCCTTTATTAAACCAAAGGTTTTTTGATTCTAGAATAGTCCATGGATATCTGAACATAGCTCTCTGGTGCAGGTCAGCCTGGCACCATAGCAGACAGGCCACTACAGACATTCTTATCAAGGCAGTCTGGCAAGCACTGTTGTGTGGTGTGGCCTGCCCCATCACCCTAGCGAATATGCCCTTCCAAAGACACCAGTCAAGGATAGGTCTGTGGTGTGGGATGCCCCAACACCCTTTGCAGAGTCTCCAGTCACTGAAGTCTCAGGAGCACAGTTTTGTGGTGCAGACCATGTTGGCACTGTAGCAAAACAGAACTATGTTTATGAGATGCCATTATCAGGAGTGTAGGATGCCTCAGCAATCTAGCAGACAACCCAATATTGAGACTGTAGTTACAGAGCTTTCAGGAATGTACGATTATAGTGTGGGCTTCCCCCGGTACCATAACAGACAGGCTCTTAGAGGCACCAGTCAAGGATGCCTCAGAAGTATAGCTCTGTGAGAGAGGCAGAGACTCCAAGTTAAGAGAGGCCTCAAAATAACTGTGTCTGAAAAGTGAGCATATCTTGTCATAAACCAAAACCGGCTAGCCTGAAATACGGTGTTTAAAGCCTTCTGCAATCTGTTCCTGTGGCAGCTGAGGTCACTGAAGTCTCCTTAGTATTAAGACTAAAAATACAAAAAAAGAAAAAGACCTTTTCTGATCTACACTAACAAAACAGGCACTGAAAAATAACTCTAAAAAAGCTAAATTCTCAAGGCAGCATTTGAGAGATATTCCTACCTGTCTGCTCTGCACTAGAGTGTGGCTGGAAGGAACTGAGGTGATTGAGGGCTCTGCCTCACTGACCCTGGAGCTGGGAGGGGCAGGACCACTTCAACTGACTCTGCTTCCCAGAAAATTCCAAGGTCTGACTGCACATGATACTCTACTCCCATGGAGTGTACAGAGGCCACTTGAACCATCATTGGCAGTTGTGAAGGAAGACTAATCAGAATTTACTAAAAACATTAACTCCATAGGAAGCATCACAACTGCAGCATAATCCATCATGTCAAAATACAGCAGGTAACGCACACATCCTGCTTTATAACTGTAGCAATACATTTTTCATTTTGCGATATTTCCTGTCTCTATGCTTCTTTGAAAAACTTTTGAGCAGATACATTTTGGCAAAAACATGGCCTACAGTGGCCATTAATCGTCAGTGTTCTCTCTTTGTGCTTTACCCGAACCACCATTGACATAGCATGGTACAGTACAGATTCCTTTCCTGTTTCCCCATATTTGGAAAGAAAGAATTTACACACAATGTACAAGTCTGCAATAAGAATGTATTTAGGCTTCAGTTTTCAAATAATCAGATACAGTTCTTTACAACAACAATTTATAGTTTATTTTTCTTTAATTTCCATGTGCAATATTTTCAGTAATTTTTTTGTTTTCCAGTTTAAACATAACATCTAAAATAGTACTCCTTTCTTTTACTCTGAATACAGCTACCATTAGCATCTGGGCTCCAGGTGTCACCCATCATAGCCCTCAAAAGTATACAGGACAAGGATGTGGGACATGAGCCTTATCCTTCATTTGTCAGGCTGTTACAACTTGACAAGATGTGTAGACAAAGAATGAGGTGTAGGATGACAGGCACACACACATACACACCACACATGCACAGCAGTACCATCTGCACAGAACAGTGTTTCTATAGCAAGTTATCTCCAGCTTCCTTGCCATATCATAGAAGATCTCCTGGGTATGGATGTTACCAAAAGATTGTTACTACTCGACTCAAAATTATTTTAAGGCAACAAGCAACACAAATGTTTCCCTCTGAACTGCCGAAGGTTTGCTGTAATCCCAACAGTAGTTAGGCATTTCAGCTTCTCCATTTTACTTCATAAAAGGAATTACACAAATACCTTGCTCTTTGCTGTTCAAAGTTGGCTTTTCTAATCCCACCACATACTGGTGCCAGTTTAAAACCAAACACACAAAGAAGGAGTCAAACATCTTCTATTGCCATTCTCAGTTCCTTCCATTAGGGCAAAAATTAGTTGGGGAGAACTTTATGAAGGAAAAAGATGAAGTATTTTTTATTGCAGTGGTAATTTAAAGGTCAGAAACTATACAAAATTAAGGAAGAATTCAGTGGGTAAAATCCTGAACAAACACACGCTCATAGGCTGTGACCCACAAACCACTTCCTCCAGAGTAGTCCCATTGAAGCCCCAAAGGCTTCAACTGAAGTAGTCCTAAGTAAGTGGTTTGTGGATTCCAGCCATATTGTTTACTGCTACATGTATTGCTCCTTACAGTTTGCTCTTATATTTAGGAAGCATGGCAACTGCAGAGTGTCTAGCTACAAAGTCTCAGTAATAACTATGAAGATTTAGGTCTGTTTCTGTTGGGGAGAGGGAAAAAAAAGAATGCAAGATGATATATTGGGGTTCATAACTCAGCTAATTCATTTTCCAAATTATTTGACTGACTCAATGTACAGTCATTTGCTGTACATAAATTGTCATTCATGACAGTAGATACTAATATGCTGTTCTCAATACAAAGAGGAAAAGCACATGGAACAGAAGTTATCTAAATTTAAAAGCTTTTTAAAAATTATACGTGTCAGCAGAGTAGTCTCAAAGTAGACCAAAGTGTAGATTGGGTAAAGCAAGTCCTTTTGGTCAACCTCTATTTTCTAAATTTTATTTATTTTCTAAATTTCTACCCCGCCCCTCTTGAGAGCAGCTTGGGGCGACTTCCAGGAATAAAACCATATAAAATACATATAAAAATTTAAAACATCAACATACACTATAAAGTATTAAACAGGGCCCGGGAACATTAAAACAAAAAGTAGGGATGGGGAAGAAAACCCAGGCCTGGGCGAACAGCCAGGTTTTACAACTTCACCGGAATGTCAACAGGGTTGGGGCCAGGCGAGCTTCCTCCGGAAGGGAGTTCCAAAAGCGCGTCCTGGCCACGGAGAATGCCCTCTTCATTGTGGCCCCCCACTTAACACGGGGGCCTCCAGGAAGGCCTTTTGGCAGACCGAAGGAGCCGCTCTGGGGCGCAGAGGGCGAGACGGTCCCTGAGGTACGAGGGGCCCAGACCGTGAAGGGCCTTATAGATCAACACCAAAACCTTGAACCTAGCTCGGCACGCTATTGGCAACCAGTGCAGAGTCCGGAGCACAGGTCTTATGTGCTCCCGACGACCCGTCCCCGAAAGGAGCCGGGCCACCGCATTCTGCACTAGCTGCAGCCTCCGAACCAGGAACAAGGGAAGCCCCATGTAGAGCGTTGCAGTAGTCCATCCTCAAGGTGACGAAGGCATGAATGAGGGAGGCCAGGTCCGGGCCGGAGACGAATAGACGTAGCCTCCGCACCAGATGCAACTGGCGGAAAGCAGCCTTTGCGACTACCTCCACCTGCCGCTCCAGGCAGAGATCCGCGTCCAATATCACCCCCAGACTCCGCACCTGCTGAGCTATAGGAGGGCAAACCCCCCCAATCAGGGGGGCCACTACCTTCCTCGCTCTCCCCAACATCACCTCCATCTTATCAGGGTTGAGCTTCAGTCTGCTCTGCCACATCCATTCCGCCACGGCCTCCAAACACTGGGATAGCAACGAGACAACAGGGTCTGGGTCAGCTGAAAAAGAGAGGTACAGCTGAGTATCATCAGCATATTGGTGACAATGCACCCCGAACCCTCTCATGACCTCCCACAAGGGCTGCATATACACATTGATCAATAATGGAGACAGAATGGAACCCTGCGGAATGCCGCATGATAAAGCATGGGGGCAAGATGTCTCATCCCCCAGCACCACCCACTGGCTTCTCCCCGAGAGGAATGAATGGAACCATTCCCGTCCAGAACAGTCCCGTCCAGATCCCCCAGGTCTCAACAGCAGCCCATGGTCCACGGTATCAAAAGCGGCCGAGAGATCTAGCAGGATGAGAAATGTTGAACATCCTGCATCCATCTCCCGGCGGAGGTCGTCAACCAAGGCCACCAACGCCGTCTCAGTGCCATAGCCGGGGCGGAACCCAGATTGAAACAGGTCCAGGAAACCGATGCTATCTAGATGCGCCTGGAGCTAGAGTGCCACCGCCCGCTCAATAACCTTCCCTATAAAGGGAAGGTTAGAGACAGGTCGGTAACTGGCGAGCGCATCCATGTCCAAAGATGGTTTCTTCAGCAGGGGGTGCACCACAGCCTCGAGGTTGGGCGACAACCTCCCCTGCTGCAAGGTTGCAGTTCACTACCCTCGCCAGCACCGTCCTCCATGTCTCCCTGAAGACTTTCACCAGTCAGGACGGGCATGGATCAAGTTCGCAACAGGTGGCCCTCACAGACCCCAAGACACCCACCAGCGTCACTTCCTGAAACTCTGCCCACAAAGCTGGACCAGGGACCTCCATCCCCTCACGCTCTCCCCTTACTGCCCCTAATCCAGCATCGAAGTCGCTCTGAATCCGAGCGATCTTGTCTGCGAAGTAGATGACAAACTCCTCACAGCGGGCCTGGGACAAGTCCCCGTCCAGGCGGAGGGAGG
>QEPC01011572.1:424313-475723 GCA_003113815.1 Sphenodon punctatus | reverse complement strand
TTCATACACCACAGCCCCTCAGTAAACCAAGGGGCCCTGCAGTGACGAGACCGAGGCAGAGGGCGTCTCGGAGCCACCCTGTCAATGGCCTCCTCCAGCAAGCTGTTCCAACGCTGGATCAGCTCATCGACAGAGTGACCATCCAGGTCCAAGGTTAATTCCCTCAGGACCTCTTGGAACCACTGGGGTTCCATCAGCCTCCGAGAGCGGACCATCCTAACTGGTCCCTGCCCCTTCTGGAGGGGGTGCGCTGAGAGACTAGCCTGAAGGAGATAATGGTCCGTCCATGACAAGGGCACCCCCCTAACCTCCCCCACAACTGGACCCCCCGCCTCAAGGCCAGAACCGAAGATCAGGTCGAGGGTGTGTCCCCCCACGTGGGTCAGGCAGATAACCTCCTGGGACAGCTCCATGGTTGCCATGGCGGCCATGAATTCTCGCTCTGCCCCAACAAGGCCGGCATCGGCGTGAATGTTGAAGTCCCCACAGGACCAAAGTCCTAGAGGAGCCCAGCACCACCTTCAAGGCCAGCTCTGCTAGAGCAGTAAGGGATGCCGCCGGACAGGAAGGGACCCGGTATACCAGCAGCACCCTTAGCTTGCCCCCAGCCAAATAGACCACCACATGAAGGGCCTCAATACCCGCAATCTCCTGGACTGGATACCTCCTAACAGGCCAGTCTTCTCTAAAAATAATTGCTACACCACCTCCCCGGCCATCTAGGCGGGGCTGATGCTGCATGGCATACCCGGCAGGTTTAAGTTGCTTGCATTCTCAGATATGTTGCAAACTCTCCTTATGACTTTAGATGTGAAAAACCTGATTTCACTGTTACCACATATTAAAGCTAGATGAAGTCAGTTTTGGTCAGTTGCAAAAAGAAAAGTTATAACCTGAAGGAAAAAAGTAACGTTTAAACAAGTTTTTAGGCAGATGGTGTTTAACTAGTAGCAGATGTTTTTCAAATATTAAAAAGAACCATGCATTGAGCACAGCTATTTGGGGGTAATTTCTCTGGAGTTAGGCCTGGCGTTTGACTGACATACTGCCAAGGTAATGAGAGACACTTTTAAATGCCAGCAACACAACTGAGGCAAGGAAATACATTACCCTTTAATGTTGTCCACTTTGGTCAACTTATTGACAGTTTAATTCCATGTTGCTCGTTCTTGGCTAGAAAATTTTAATGGCAAGCCTCAACTGAATTTGTGAGGGCTGACCATCTTTCAGGAGTAAAGATGGTCAGCCCTCACCATTTTGAGGCAAACTGACCAGTGTTACGAGATTAAAATACTAACGATTTTTCTGTACATGACAGTTTTCTATGGCGAGAATGTGACTAAACAGATGTTTAAAAATATATTAATATATCTATTTAAATTTTGGAAAATAGCTTACAAAAATATCTTCACTTAAATTGTATACCGTACAAAAAAACCTGACTTATGTTGGGAAATTACAGCTGTTCGGTTACAAAAGGGAAAGCGATCTCTATTGTCAGTCTTTAACTGCAAGATTAAGGCATTACACTCACCATCCTGAAAACTGGTCTCTTAGCAGAATTCTAAACACATTTAAAGTATTGGCTTTTTACCCCTTTTCAATTGCAGTTTCTTGTAAACATTACCACACTGCTGTGACCAAAGAAAAGTAACTCAACTAAGAGGGCAGAGATAGTCTCTCTGTAGATTTTTGAGAGATGGATTCAGTAAAATTTATAATATTATTTCCACTACTCATGAGTTTCAAAATATGTCCAAAGAGGAAATGACACCATAGGGCAATCCCTTTTTAATCAATTTATGGGCTGAAGCAAACCATTTTTGGTTTAGGAATTAGAATTAGTTTAAATCCATGGGTTTAATAAATACAAATATACACATTTGTATTCATTAAACATCACAGGTGTATAATTTTTACATATACATTATATACACAAATACATACAAGGACACATTCCCCTTGATAACACTATTAGTCTAAATATTTTGAGAGTTACCAAGAGGTGTTAATGGGAAAATGTAAAGAGGTTACATATAACAACATAGCTAAGAACAAAATGTATCAGTTTCCCCAGAATCCAAGAATTATAACAAATACAAAGAAGGACTAGTATCATCTACCCTATCCCTTATATGAAGCCAGTGGGGTGGTGCACAGGGTGCAAGGTCAAAGCAGAACTCTAAATTTATTTATGTCTGTGTATAAATAAGATGCTTGACAACAGGTAATAAAAGAGGTTGTGTAATAAAACACAGTAGCCAGTCCCAAAGTAGACTTCTGATTCTTAACTGTGAAACAAAGTGAAGTGAGAGCATTTTATATCCAAATGGTGCCATGATTTAAAGTTTGATAACAAGAGTATCAGAGAAAAGGTCAGAAGCTATTGGGCGCTGGAGAACTTTTTCCTCTCTTAAAAAAAGTTGTATAGCAGTTAAGAGCAACTTCTTAAATGTGAAAAGGGTTGATAATGGTAGTGCCCTCTCCTTTCCCATTATTTCTCACACTCAACTCAGAAGTAGCTACAGTAAAAATGGATCACACAAATGCCTCTTTAACTCAGCATCTCAACAGACTAGACAATATATTCCAGTTTTTCAAAGTGTTAATGTACAAAAACATGAAATGCTGAACATAAAAATGTAACCTGTACATAAAGGAGGCATTTTTTTAAAAAAGGACGTGAACATGAGCACATAATGAGGACAACATGGATGTCGGACATTCAGCAGAGTGGCTTTTGTTCATTTCCAAGTACGTCACATTGCATGCACCACGCCGTTTTACAATTTTACATACTTTACATGATATAGAAATATTTAAGTTAAAATTTCCTTTATTGATATACTGTATTCAAATTTTAAATCCTGAGAAGAAAAAAAGAGATGCGTGGTTATGTATGTGCACTATTATCTCCCATATCCCGCCACCACCACATACACCACAGTATAGTACAGTCCAGAGAGAGAAAAAATTACATGCTGGGAGTGTTATATTCATGAAAACTTGTTTGCTTTCTTTGTTTAGAGAGCTATTATGAAACAGTTTCTAATCTGTACTATGCCACAGTATATATTCTACATAAAACCATAAAAGTTCTAATGACTGTAACTTGCATTAAGGGTTCAAAGTGGGATTTCTGTCAGTTTCAGTACCAGCCACAACATGGTGACTGAACTGAACATTTAAGAAAATTTTTTTACCTTGCATTTAGTGCTTGCCAATCTTACACTTAATAGCTTAGCCTCAGGTTAGTCCCAGACATTATGGAAAATGTGATCATACTTTCCTTTAGCATGGTTGTCCACTGCCAACAAGAATGCTCCATCACAAACCTTTGATGTGAAGTGCTTCTCCTCTCTGCAAACACAGAGATGCATATAGTGAAAGATCCATGTTGCATGCAAACCCAATTTCTGAATGTTTATACTCCAAATGTTTTCTTCTCTGCACTAGCTTCCAAAATCACCAAGTTCGACTACTGTTCAGCATGCTGTGATATTGTGAACATTCTGCAAACAAGTCAGAAGGCGATAATATGGACTTCCTGGTGATGCTACCACCTCAAACACAGATTGAAAGGCTCTCCGGTCCAGTTCCTCATCTATCTGATGTCTGTAAAAGTCTATGGCCACCAAACAGAAGAGATTTACATCCACTTGCTCCGATTTTCCCATTCTGCTGATAATATGTGGAAGACTAAGAACAAAGTTAAGGGCATAAACAAGATAAAAAAAAGTTTACACAAAAGATGAAAGCCTTAAATCATGGCATCCTCTGGTGTATTTAGTCTGACGGAGTAAATAGAAAGTATCAAAATGTTGAGTACAGAAAGGCTGCTAGCAGAAGTTCAACTGTCAGAATTCTTATTGCTTGTTCAAATTTCCAAGCAGCTTTATGTAATTTTTATTTTATTCTTAAACTCACAAGAAGGTAACAACTCTTGCAAGATTATCCAACGAGAGAAACAGACAGTAGTACAGTAGGGCAAGAAGTCTTTGGCTAAGTTACCAGCAGTCACTAGAGGAAACTTAGCTGTTTTTCTAGTCTTGCAGGGGTTTGGGTCACGGCATTGTGTAGTGAACTCACATGATGCCTAATTTTACATGAGTAGATTTCCCAGGTTTTTCCTCCCTCCTAAGTAGGTGCTTATTTGTTGCATAGTGATGTAGTTTTCTTGTGCCATGACTTGTAGTGAAGCAAGACATGTCTGTAAGTTCCTTTTTAAAATGTAATGCTAATTTTGCCTTTTATTTTACAAAATTCGATTTGTTGTTTTCTCATTACATAAGCCGGACTTGAGAACTGCCATAGGGTCAACAGCTTCAACCGCATCATAGAAGGAACAGGACATGCATAGCGTAATCCACTTCCACTGATTTTGCTCAGTTTCCAGCAGTCAAAAGTTTGTGAACATCAGGTTGCATTCCTGATCACCTTGGCTGATGGCCATCAGCAGACCCTGGTTGAATGGAGCTATAACATTGTATATTTCCCTGTTTTTTATGTTCCCATCATCAACCAATCATTCAGGCCTTCTACTATCGTTAAAATAAACAATTTACACTAATTACACTAACGCTGCCCCCTCCCCCACTGCCTGCCTGTTTGCCTCTTGCTAGCCTCCCTCTCTCCTTACTTTTCTGTTGCTCTTCTCTCCATGCCTGCTGCCGCCACTTTCAACGTCTCCACACCGCCAGCTCACTTGTGTGCACATGCTGGGGTGCTGTCTTGTTTGTTTCTCTGGCATGGTGGGAACTGTAGTCCAAGCATGTCAGCGCCATGTTTTCTACTGAGGCATGGGGGAACTGTGTTTTCAGACATGACAGTAACCCCAGTTTAACCACACTTGAACATTTCTTATGCATGTTGCAGGGCTGCATAGGGCACCAATACAGCCCTGCAACATGCGTAAGAAATGTTCAAGTGTGGTTAAACTGACGTTAGCGTCATGTCTGAAAACACCCACAGTCCCAGTATGCCACAGAGAAAACATGGCGGCGCCACAGCATGAGCAGAGGAGCGGGCCAACGACGTGGGGGCTTTGAAAGCAGAAACAACAGGCTGGGAGCAAGAGCAGCAAGCTATGCAGATTCAGCTCCCTGTCTGTGTATGCTAGATCTTCAAGGACCTAGCTTTAAACCCCCACAGGCCTACCTGAACTCTCTGAGGTGGGGGCAAAACGCTGCTGCCGCTGCCTTCTCCTCCTCCTCCTCCCCCCCCTCCACCGCTGCTGATCCCTGGGGAGTTGGGCCCCTTTGGCAGCAGCCAGGGCGGGGGGAGGTCAATACTGCCCCCTCCGCCTAAAACTGCTGCTGCTGCCCCTGCATGAGTTAGGCTCCAGCCTGTCTGAACGGGTGGGTGGGAGAGCAGGAATGATGCCCCACACCCGCAGCCTCTGCTCCCACACCCATGATCTCCTCCCCATCTCTGCTGCTGCCCCTCAATCCCCACCCTCAGCCCGTGCTCTCCCAGCCCTGCTGCTGCCCTTCAGTATCCACCCGCACCCCTGATCCCCCACCTGAGCTTCCCTCACCTCTGCCACTGCCCCTCAATCCACACCTGCATGTCATGCTTCCCCACCCAGCTCTGCTGCTAACCATCAGTCCCAACCCACAACATCCACTCTTCTAGTCCTGAATGCTTCCCCAACTCAACCACTGCCTGTCAATCTCCATCCACAGTCCCTGCAGGTCTCCAGCTGCACCACAATACCCACTCCCAGCCACTGCCCTGCCCCTCAGTCCCCACCCACAGCCAGCCCCTGCTCTCCCAGCCCCATCCTCTCCACTGCCCCCTCACCCCCTCCATTCCCCAGATTCAGTGTTGCCCCCATCCTGCAGAGGAAGGGGATTGGGACTGAAAGACCAATGCAAAGTGTGGGGGCATAGAGCCTAAGCTGGAATAAAGCACAATATGTGACACTGTACAACGTCTTTACTGCTTACATGGCTCGCGAGTTAAGGCCAGAGCCTTAACTTGCAATTTCCATGACTTTTTAGGGCATGAGTAAATTTGCAAGAGTCTTAATTGTAATTATAAACCGGAGGTTTTTTGATTATTGAAATTCTAGAATTTAGTTGAGCATTTTCTTTCAAATACTCATGAAAGAGTACACTGAACGCAGCATTCTGACCCAAAGTTCACCCTTATCTGGAAATAAAATAGCTAAGCTTATGTCTGAAAACAAAATTTCTACACTTTCTACATATGGATTTTGAAACCTTGGTACCAGTATCAAGTCTAGTGAAGTTTTTACTAACTGTCACCAATCTCAAGAATTTCACAGGTACAGAGAAGCAGCCCTCTCCTGTCACGTCTTGGGCAATGATAGAAAATGCAGCATAAAGACACTGGGCACTGCACTGGGCATTTCAGCTGCTATGCCACTCCTCCGTGGCCCATGAAGGGGAAATTGGAGTGCCTAATGCTATCAATACTTTCTTTGAAGCTATTATAACTTCTAAAGGATTATATATATATATATATATATATATATATATATATATATATATATATATATATATACACACACACACACACACACACACACACACACAAACTGTGCAGGATACATTGCTGAAATCCACTGGCTGGTGGAAGCACTGACAAAGAAACAGGAAAGACTCCACATTGCCATTGCTACAGGTGTTCTCTGTGTGAAGTTGGAGAGAGAGAGCATCACCCAGTCACGGACCATGGATGACTGTCCAGTAGTGTGGAGTGTTTGAAATACCTGCAAAAGTTACAATAAATATTTTGCACAGAAGAAAGCACTAGCTAAACAGCACAGGCACATAACATTCCTAAGATGTATATCTTCTTAGTGACTCCAACGGTAATGGCATGGTAGTCACCACCCATGGGCACATGTTCACCTGGCTGTTTATTATTTATTTATTTATTTGTATTTTTACCCTGCCCCTCTTGCAAAAGGTGGGCAACTTACCTGCACGTGTTCCCCATCGTGTTCCCACACACAACTTCCCGTCAGGGACTGAGGGAACACTGTGTAGGCTAATCAGCGCTAATGTATGTCCTCATGCCATTTGTTGGAGGGGAAGTGGCTGACAGCAGCGCATGGAGAGTGGGGAAAGACTGTTGTGGTCTCTGTCATCTCCCCACTCACCCTGCATCCCAGACTGGGCAGCTGAGGCCAACAAAGAGCAAGCAGTGGCCTGCCAATGTGGTGGCGGCTTTGAGTCCAATGCTGCGGTAATGAGTCCATGGAGCTGCGGCATAGAGCTGTGAGTGTGCACTCACCCATATTCTGTGAGTGCTGAAACCTCACACACACACACACACACACACACACACACACACACACACACACACACACACACACACACACACACTTGTTTTCACCCCAAAGCTCTTGATGCATTTTACCAAATGGTCTTAAGAGAAATTAGATGCAACAATCATATGGTTTCAATAGTCGAGGCTGTTCAGTCACGGTTCACATAGGATTATCAAGGAAATCTCATTTATGCACACTGTGACAGATGTACAGTGGAGTCTGCTTAAGGCAAATTTCTCTGGCCATGTAAAAAAGTTAAACTTAGCAGAAATTCTACTTAAGGAGACTTTAGCCACAGGCAGGGATCGCATCTATTCCTATGTTCTGTACAGCGCCAGGTACATGACCGGCGCTATATGTGTTTATAATAATAATAATAATAAAGTGAACTTGAAAATGGAGAAAACTGATGCTCAGATTAAGTTGGCACCAGATTTCTCTGCCTCGTCCCCTTCCCGCCCCTCAGAAGCAGAAAGTCAGCAGGCATAAGAACATAAGTAGTGCCACACTGGGTCAGACCAATGGTCCATCAAGCCCAGCCCAACTTCGGTCACTTGGAAGAAGTACCCAACAGGTCACAATGTAGCTCTGCTAAATGTAAGTTTTAAAGAATGTTCTCTAGTTCTACTAGTATTTGGGAGGGTAAATAACCTTTCCTTATTTACACATTCCACACCACTCATGATTTTATAAACTTCTATCATATCCCCTCTCTCAGTCATCTCTTCTCAAAGCTGAAGAGCCCTAAGCTATTTAGCCTCTCATCACGGGGGAGTTTATTCTTTATCATTTTTGTTGCCCTTCTCTGTACTTTTTCTATTCCTACTATATCTTTTTTGAGATGGGGTGACCAGAACTGCACACAATATTCGAAGTGGGGTCACACCATAGATCTATATATTGGCATTACGATATTTTCAGTTTTATTCTCTATCTCCTTATAAATATTTCCTAACATTCTGCTTGCTTTTTTGACTGCTACTGCACACCAGGTGAGGATTTCAATGTATTGTCCAAAATGACTCCAAGGACCTTTTCCTCAGTGGTAACTCCTAATTTAGAACCCAGCATTGTGTACATAAAGTTTGGATTATTTTTCCCTATGCGCATCATTTTGCACTTGTCGACATTAAATTTCATCTGCCATTTAGATGCCCAATCACATGTTCCTCCTGCAATTCTTCACAGTCTGCTTGGGTTTTAACTACCTTGAATAACTGTGTCTCATCTGCAAATTTGATCACCTCACTCCCTTTTCCAGATCATTAATGAAGACATTCAACACAACCGGTCCCAGTACAGATCCCTGGGGCACTCCACTAGTTACTTCTCTCCATTGCAAAAACTAACATTTAGTCCTACTCTTTGTTTCTTCTCCTTTAACCAGTTACCAGTCCACAATAGGACACTGCCTCCTATCCATAATTTTTTTATTTCCTCAAGTCTCTCATGAAGGGGTCAGTGGCAGTTCCTCCCCAAGGGTGTTGGAGCGGACGCCTCCCCCCCCCACACCACCCCGCAAACCCCTCAGGGAGCCAGGCTGCTCCTCAGCTGATCCAGCACCAGCGCTGAGTTTCCCCGACTTCACTGCAGGCCTTGTTTACATTTTAACTCTCCACTCCTGGCTGCCTGTGGAGCCAATGAGTCTGGCAGGCAGACAAGACCTAACAACTGATATGTAAACAAAGCTTGCAGGGGAAGAACTGCTGCTTGTGAGTCACTGTGCAAGGGGAGGAGGGGGAGAGGACAAACATCCTCCTCCTCCTGCTCCCCCCCTCCCTCTAGCTTTCTACACATTGGTCAGAGAACTAGAGGGAGGGGGGGGAACTTACAAGACCTCCCCAAGCCCCCAGGAGCATGTGCTGGGCACCAGTCCAGAAAAGCAGTGCTTTCTGGGGGACTGGGGAGGGACTGGGGGAGGTTGGCAGGGCTCCTTGGCTGGGTTCCTATGGAGGAACCCAGCCAATCAACAAGGCCTAGGGGCATTTCAGGGCACCTTTTCTAGATGCTCTGGGCACCCCATACCTCCTCTTTCTTTACCTGGCCCCTTTCCTACCAGAGTGGGAGGAGAGAGGGAAAGAGTTCACTCCTCCTTGCTCCTTCCTCCCTAAGTTCACCAGAGGGGAAGGGGAAGAGAGAGCAAGCTCCCTCTCCTTTTTTTTTTTTTTTTTTTTTTTACAGGAGAGGGGTTGGGGACTTGTTTGGAGTCTCTGGCCTGGAGGGAAGAATAACATACGGTGGTTCTCAGAGTCAGACTAGAGTGATCAGGAAGACTCATCCTTTCAGAAACCTGGGTTTTGGAAAAAAAACCCTGTACATTGTTTGCTTGTGCTTTCTTTTGTCCTCTCTCCCTCCCCTCACCCCCTCCAGGCATGCGTTACAGGGAGGGGTAATTACTAATTTTGTGAGCCCAGCTGGAAGGATTGTGCTGCCTTGCCTCCTCTTTAAAATATTTTCTTGGCCCTTGCTGTCTTTCACCCTGTGTGAGATCCTATCACCCTAGTAGTTTGCTTTCTGATCGTTTTGGGCGGGTTTTTTTTTGGAGGGGACTTGGATGGAAGGGTTTCTAATCTTTGCTGGAATGTTTGCTGCATTCTAAAATGGCCCATTTGCAGTGCCAGTTTCGAGGCTTTTCTGCTGCAAGAAGGCCATTGTGCCACATGTTGGTTCACTAATGGCTAGTCTCTGCATGAATGCTTCCTGTCTGGTTGCAGCAGATGCCTTTTACATTGCAATAGAACTGTGTAGCATGTTTTGGGGCCAGGAGACAAGTGGAACTCCACACTGCTGCTTTTGTGATGTGCTAAGGACTTCATATAATATTGTTGGCTTAAGATGGTTTGCTTTGCTTGCTCTGTTTGCATGTGCACTGCTGGCTCCTCCTCCTCTCCCAAGCCCCAAGCATGTACAAAGTTGGTGGCCATTTTGGGGGGCCCTCACTGGCCATGGCTAATCTTGGTTAAAATGGCCCCTTTGCTGTTTTCTACCTAAACTGTCTGCTTTCTGTTTTTTGGCTGGGCTTGGATGGAAGGGATTCTAATCTTTGCTGGAATGTTCGCTGCATTTAAAATGGCCCCTTTGCGTGCCAGTTTCGAGGCTTTTCTGATGCAAGAAGGCCACCATGCCTCATGTTGGTTAGTCTTTGGTTGGTTAGTCTTTGCATGAATGGAATGGAACTACTGTCTGGTTGCAGTAGATGCCTTTTACATTGCAACAAAACTGTGTAGCATGTTTTGGGGCCGGAGGACACGTGGAACTCCACGCTGCTGCTTTTGTGGTGTGCTAAAGATTTCACATAATATTGTTGGCTTAAGATGGTTTGCTTTGCTCACTCTGTTTGCGCATGTGCACTGCTGGCCCCTCCCACCACTGGCCTGGCCCTGCGCGCCACCAGTCTTGAAAACCACCAGCCGCCAGTGGAGGCAATAAGCTTATCAAATGCTTTCTGAAAATCCAGATACACTATGTCAACTGGCTCACCCCTATTGACATGCTTATTTATACCCTCAAAAATTCCAATAGATTAGTGAGGCATGACTTCCCTTTGCTAAATCCATGTTCACTCTTCCCCATTAAGGTATCTTTATCAATATGCCTAGTAGTTCGGTTTTTAATAATTGTTTCCAACATTTTTCCCAGTACCGACATCAGGCTCACCTGTCTGTAGTTTCCAGAATCGCCTCTAGAGCCCCTTTTAAATATTGGAATTACATCTGCCACCCTCCAGTCCTCAGGAATAGTGGCTGATTTTAGTGATAGTTTACAAATTACCAGTAATAGGTCTGCAATTTCATATTTGAGTTTCTTCAAAATTCTGGGGTGAATACCATCTGGTCCCGGTGATTTGTTACTATTTAGTTTGCCAGTTTGATCAGTGTGTATAAGTAATTCTGTCAGTTATGCCTCTGGGAGTCTTGAGTGGGCTGGAGACAGGGAAGCCTGGTGCTCACTTCCCTTACAGCTTGGTTGAGACCTCCCAGCATGAGAACTGGCAGGATTTCTCTCTCTCACACACACATGGCTCTCCCTGGCTGGCAATATGAGTCTGCGCAGATGGAGCAAACTGATATTCCCTAACACCCATCTCCAGCCTGCCCAACATGAAGACTTGCCCCAACAGACAATATTGTAACCATATGCTGCCAAGAAATCATGAATACGTTCCAAGGTCTTGATATTTTTAGCTGGGTGGGTAGATACCTTAAAAATTGAGTTATTGGGGTTCAGAATTCTACTTATCCAGCTCAAGAAGCAATACATCTCTATAGACCTGAGGCTGGGAAAAACAAATTAATTTATCCAGAAAGTCAAGCTATGTAAGTTTTATTTATGTGGATTCTACACTTCAGCAGCAGACTTCTGAATTTTCATGTCATTTTATGAGATCAATTTATACTTCCTAGCTTTGAGTAATTCCCAGAAGTTTTTGTAAAGATAGTCTGCTGAGACAAGTATTGCTGAGGAGAGGGCTTTTCTCCTTGATCCTTCATACATGCTGTTTGAAAGTTATTAAAATTAACATTTAAACATGTAGGATCAAATGGCATTATGGAAAGGATATGGAGCACCAATTTTTTCCAGGACTCCTAGCTACAGGCACCGAACAGTTAACTCCTAGCTACAGGGCTTACACACCAACAGACCAATGCATATCAATGAAAATCAACTGAACACACACACTACCTTATAAACTACTGTTGCCATGAATTGTGGGTATGGCTGTTGGTTGGATAAGAACTCTCCAATAACTTTGTTCATTACATCCTGTGGAGGGAAAAAATCATCTAGGAACTGAGGGAGGATCCGTGCCACCACCCTAGCTTCAAATGGAAATCCTTTCCTGATCCTAGAAAAAGAAATCAATATGCAGATAATATGTAAGAACCATTTTATTTCACCATAAAATTCAGGTTCTCTGGATTGGGAGAGAGCTCAGGTAGAGATAGTCAGCTGTTTGACCACTTACGTCACAGCTCTCAGAGCACTGACTGGCTCTTGCCAGCATGGGGAAGGAGACAGCAGTATTTTGAAGACAATCAGCAGGTTTAGAAGCAAAACCAGCAGCTGGTAGTTAGGGGTGAAGGAAGGATAGCCATTCCCCCATCCTGCAACATATCCAGCTACCTAGATATCTGCCTGAACTATGTTGATCCTCTCGTCGATTTTCTCTGCCCCCTGACAGCTGTACCCTCCTCCAGTGTCCCCCTGCTCCAGCAAGGGCTGTTGTCCCAAAGTACTCAAAGCACAGTGACTGTTTTTATAGATGCTAAATCAGAAATAATATCTCTCAACCCCGGTTTAACTGTCCATGTAAAAACCTAATCCTTGCTTAAAATATCTGGGTAACGGTTGAACCTGGTTTATTTCATGCTCATTTTCAAGGATTTATTTAAGCCAGGCTGAAATAAGCCCGGGTAAACTGTAAATCCGAATTCAGCATAGAGATTAGTAGATAGACCAAACATCCTCTCTACCCAGGAACATCTCTATGGTCGCAAGCACGTTCTGGGGCTCTGGCCAGGAAATCAACGTTTTGATTTCTCTTCCCCCAAACCTGGTGCATAGATTAGCTGTGAGATCGTTCAAAGATATCTCTAAAGGGTAACAAAAATCATAGCAGAAGGAAGTGATGGAAGCAGCTCAGCACCATGGGATTTTTCAGTCATCCGTGTCAGTTTAAACCTGTATTAACCATGTACACCATAATCCCTTATTTATGATTATTCCGAGTTGTAAATGCCCACATAAACAGGATCCCAGGATTAAGAATCTGGGATTTTTAAGAACGGGTTAATGTCCACATAAAAACAGCCAGTATCTCCTGATTGATCGTCTGGAACTCACACAAAAGCAGTGTGGTTCCCTACATCCCTGTGCTAGCAAGCTGCTCTAGCACAGTGTTTGCTTCTACTTCCCTCACCACAAACATGCACCAACAAATTGGGAGAGGAGGGGGGAGAAAAACATTTTAAGCTGCCTTCAAATATTAAAGAAGCCTGAAGCCTCTCCCCCCACCCCCCTTTGGGGGTAAGAGCCAGAGAGAACCACCAAACAGCATGACAATCAGGAAAAAGAAATATTCAGGCAGGGCCTGTGAACTCTCTGGGCATAGCTTGGGACACCACATGAAGGTAGTGAAAACTGAAGGTTGAACTGACAGAAGTTACCTTTAGGGAAGGAATCCTGGAGCTGGCCTGGAAAAAAGCCTTCTCCAGAAGAAAAATAAGTGAGCATACACACTGGTGGGAGAGGAAGAGACAAAAGGAGACAGCCAAAGAAAACTCATAAATGAACCCCAGCAGATCAGGATGACTAACAGGGACTTAGGGGAGAGGCCTTCTGAGTAAAGTAAAGGCCAAAAGAGAACAGGGCAGAGGTCTGGAGGTGAAGAAGGAAAGGCCCAGGAGCCAATGTGGAACTAGCAAATTACCCTTACTGAGACAGGATGCCTAAGGGGAAAAGAGGGGCAACATACAAAAAAGCTCTGAGAAGACCAAGTCTTAAAAAAGACACCAGATCTGCATGCCTTCTGCTCCTAGAGATGGAGCAACACCTGCAAATTTTTACTGTTAATAAAGAAGCCAATGGACCAATCCAAGAAGCCTTTCCTCTCTTGTCCCAAAATGATGACCTCATCCACAGTGATGCGGCCCCTCACGGCCAAGATTGCAAAGAAGTTGGACTTCATTCAACCCACCTATCTGTGCGGTGTTATGTGCACTGAATGCCTATTCGCCTCTAATCATCAGTTTCATCCAAGGAAATCAGTAGGAAGGATATCCTCTCCATCCCCACCGCCAGGATGCCTAAAATGTACCAACTGGATGACGACAGGCAGGAACTGTCCCTCAGAGCTATCCTACCAAATGAGGCAGCAGTTGTTGAGTGATTATTAAGACAATCTTTATACAGGTTATCCTGTATGTGGGGAGTGGTGTTTAAGGTAGCAGATGTTGATTTGGTGTTCATTCAATGCCTCTGCTGGATCATCTTTAACACAAATCATGTCAAAGATGTTAGCAAGTACATTCCTAGAAAAATAATTTTATTCAAAAGCACGCTGAACATCAAGAATGAGGCTTTAAAAGCAGCTACAAATTCAGTAGTGATCAGTGCTAAATATGATTTCTCCCCCTGCGCATACAAAGCAGGTTTAATTTTTACCTGTCAAAAAGAACCGATACTCGCTCCATAGCCACAATTACAGACTCGCTGTCTGGTGCTGATGGACTGCTGTCTGTAGGTCGACCTGGGCTTATTTTCTCCTTTCCTAAAAAAGAAAATAATTCATAATATGCTTAACCCTCCTCTGACTATGGGGTTACATGGTCCCCTGGAAGTTGTACCCAAAATACATATAACTTTTTAGCAAACTTTTATCACTTCGTATTTCATGTATTCCTCAAGAATAATGGAGTCAGATGTGCCAAGGATAATGGGGTCAGATAATGGTTCATGCCTCCCTCAGCTGTATTTTTAAAAAAAAAAAAAATAAATAAATTGGAAGCTAAATACTAGAACATGAATGGGGTATGTAATGATTGAACCCCTATTGGAATGTATGGGAAAATCAAAGCACCATACACCCAAGCATATGGGGTCATATTTGCCCCAAACACAATGTAGAATTTTGTCTGCTTTCATAATGTACCATTTTACGTATGTAAAGAAAAATGTTATTACAAGTGCACGGGAGGTGTGTGTGTGTGTGTGTGTCAATGATTAGGGGTGGGAATTCTGGTTCTCCTGAGAACTGATATTGCTGGTATTTGGGTGTACCGGCTTAATCCGATAAATCCGATATTTACCTGTACCGGCATACCGGATTTTTTAAATTGGCCGCTTTACCAGATTTTTTACATTGCGGCCATTGAAGCCAATAGCTGCAATGTAAAAAATCCGGTAACACGGCCAATGTTAAAAATCCGGTATGCCGATACCAGTAAATCCGGTACCAGGGAGATCCGATACCAATAAATCTGGTATCCTTCCCGGTGTCCCACCCCTATCAATTATACCCCAAGTGGAAAACTCCAGTTACCAACTTAAAGCAAACTTGTATCTTTAGATTTTTACGCAGCAGTTATCACTTCCATAGTGTGAAACTTCAATGATTTTTTTTACTTGCAAGGTTGTGTTGAAAAAAATTATACTCTTAGGCTGAAGGGGTCATTGCGAGCTCGTTAGTTACTATTGCAGCTGGCTATTGAAATGCAGACAAACCGTCGGCCAGTGAGTCACCACCCACTTTCTCTTTGTTTGCTCATGAATGTAGACATTGGGTTGTTAACGACTAGATGCTATCTCATTTGCATATGAATGTGCCGTCCCTGACACGGAGGGGAGGGGGAGGCGATCGTAGTAATTCCACAAACGTTTGTGTTGGACATGTATTTCTACACCAAATACAATAACATTTATGTTTTTATGTTAAACTGTAGTCATATTCAAATCAATCGTGTATATTTTTCAACTGTGATGTAACTGGGGTATATCATACCCCATTAGCAGATTCATACAGAAGGTTTTTAAAATCAGAGCATGGTTAATATGGAAACTACTATAAATTTATAAATCTGGCTCACTCCAACAAAAACAATTAAAGCAATTTAGGTGCTTTGTTTTTTTATTAAGCTGCAAATTTCTGTGTAGCTTTATGAAAAGTGCTTGCTTGTTACTTCCTTGAATGGATGTCTTTAAACAGTGATAGGACAAATAATTTAATACACCCACACCTGTATACATGCAGGTCATCATTAACCCCAGCGCTGCCATGGCTCTGTGGGGACTGTGCACATTCACTCTGTCAACACTTAGTTTAACTAATGATTCACTATCCAGCCGAGAGAGTTGCTCTGAAAGGAGGAGGCGTTCTAAACCTCTCAGGACACAATGGTAAATAATGGATGGAGTCGATTCGTCACTTCCAGACACCATCACTCCACACATCTGAAACAGGCAAGCAAGATTTTTAAACAAGTCAAGCATTCTTACACCAATTTATATAAGCAAGATTTTTTAACAAACCAAGCATTATACACCAAAAAACCCAACAAGAACATATGAATGAATAGCATCTCAAAGCTATTATGAAAAACACAATTTTTCTCCTAAAAATGTATCAACATTAATTCTTTAATTCTCCTAAAAATGTATCAACATTAATCTTTTAGAGAGGGAGTGAGAGTTTTTTAGAAGATAATGTTCTGGGTGAGAAATTCCCTGGTGCCTCCTTAATTTTGCTGGGGGATTGGAATGCATGAATTGGAGATGGAGGAGAGGCTGTTTCCCATGATTCATTATTAAAGACGTTTATGGTATCGGAAAGGCGGTCAACAGATTCAGTAGTTAATAACTCGGGGTCCCAATTTTTGATGCTGTTACACAAACTAGGGATGATTGTGCTTAATGGTAGAACTTTAGGGGATCCTCAAGGCGCATGTTCTTACATTGGTGTGCTCGGTAGAAGTACGGTGGATTATGTGTGTATTGAGCCCCAACTTTGGGCAAATATTAGGAACTTTACCCTTGTAGTAAGAGCTGAAAGCGATCATAAGCTTCTGGAGACCAAAACTGGGGCTGATAATGGCAAAAACGGACAATCCAACATAGATGACAGAAAGAAGATTTTTCAAGCTGGGAAGGAAGGACCTTTTACTAAATTAGAGTGTCAAATTTATGAAATATGTCAAACCGAGGAAGTAGGAGACTTAAGGCAGGCTATTCTTTATGAGCAAAATACGGACCTGATCTTTGGAAAATTTTCTACACTCTTGGAGCATTTCAATGCATCTTTGCCATCAATCCTGCAAAATAGCAATCTTATAAGGGAAAGCTGCTGGCCTGATTCTGAGTGCAATCTGCACAAGTGCCATTTACTGCGAGCTAAGAAAGCCTGTGTTGAGGGGTATTCCCAAATTGCGCAGGAGCAGTTTATCCATCAGAGGAAGCTTTATAAGCAATTATTGAGGGATAAAAGAGCCTCTTACTACAATAAAATTTGGGCAAAAATGATAGTTGATATGCGGATAGGTAAGATAGGCAGCTTTTGGAAGAGCTTAAATAGTATACTAAAACCTAAGCCAATGGTCTCTAGCTTCCCAATTCTGAATAAGACATGGGAAGTCCATTTTGGAGGCTTGTATAAAGAGCAGTTGCCAGGGATTGGTGATAAAGACTCAGAGACAGAAAACCAGGAGTTAGGAGCAGTGTCCGATTATGGGCCTACTGAGTCAGTTGTTGAGAATTTAATTATGTCATCAAAATGCAACAAAGCCCCTGGTCCAGATGGTATTACCATAGCGTTTATTCAGGCAGCCTTCAAGTGGTGGACCCCTGTTTTGTGGAAGCTTTTTAAACAGTAAATGAGTCTTGTAAAATCCCAGGTGCATGGGGGTCAAGCTGGATTGTCCCTATCTTCAAGAAGGGTGATATGCGGGATCCTTTTTGTTTCCAAGTATACAGTTTGGGTTTAGGGAAAAACATTCCATTATGGACTGTTGTTTTATCATGACCCATGTGATCAATAAATATACAAGGATAAGGAAGGGAAAGTTGTATATGGCTTTTGTTGATTTCACTAGGGTCTTTGATTCAGTCCCGCGAGCCCGATTATGGGCAAAGCTGAGAAAGATGGGCATTGAGCGCAGCCTGCTTACACTTTTAGAGCAATTACATTCCAATAATATGGCATGAATTAAAATAGGAGGCGGTCACAAGACGAGTGCGCCAATTTTAATAGAGAGGGGGGTACGCCAAGGATGTGTCCTGGCTCCCCTACTCTTGAATTCGTATACTGCGGATTTAGTAAGTGCCGTGTGGAAGGCAAACTCATGTCCCCCTAAGATCTGAGCTTATTCCTTGGATATGTTGCAGTATGCAGACAATGTTGTGCTATTTGCACAGACAGAGAAAAGCTTAAGAAAGTCGCTCGCCTGTTTATTAGATTACTGTTGTGGAAATGGGTTGGAAGTAAGCCGTAGGCAGGGGCTGCGTCTTTATCTTTGTTCTGTAAAGCACCAGGTACACGGCTGGTGCTATACAAATGTTTATAATAATATAATAATAATAATAACCAAAAATCCAAAATTATGGTTCTTGGAAAGAGAACGCAAGTATTAGAGTGGAAAATAGGTGTTAGGGCTTTTGAACTGGTTAATAAATTCTCATATTTAGGAGTTACTTTTACTAATAAAGGGACTTGGGGTACTCATATTAAGTCAATGGCATGTAAATCCATGAGTGTTAGTGGAAGTATTATACGTGCCCTAAATGCCTCAAGAGGTGTTTCAGTTTCGCAAATATTCCAGCTTAAATTTTACTCAATGGCCACTTTTGGATTGGAAGTTATTCCCTTCCCAGATGTTATAGGACTTGAGAGGGCTGAAAACCAGTTTTTGCGTCGTCTGCTGAGAGTGGGAAATGGGGTACCTGGAGCAGTTCTGAGAGCTGAAACCGGTTCTTACTCGATGGAGTATTATGGAAAGTTGGCCTTTATTCGTTTCTGGCTTAAGTTATTGGGGCAGCAAGAAACAATGATTCCCATCCAATGTCTAATGGAAGAATTAGAACATTCTGGTGCTAGGGTATATAAGTGGGTACGCTATTTGGCTTATCTATTAAGGAATATGGGGTTTTCACTTTTGCAGGTGGCACAGCAGCCTTTAGCTGTGACAAAATCGATGATAAAGCTTAGGTTAAGTGATATTATACAGGAAGATTTTGCTATAGTGCATAAATGAAAAGTCTCCCCATGGTTAGCTTAGATAAAAAGGAGCTTTTTATTTGAAAATTACTTGGATATACTGTCAAACAGAAATCTCTCCTGAGATTTCAGCTGATTCAAACTGCTATGGTTAAAGGCAGATATTCCAAAATTAAACGAGAGACTCATTATTGCACCTGTATACTTGGCGAATTGGAAACAACAGAGCATTTTATGCTGTATTGCCCATATTACAAATCCTTGAGAGATGCTTGGTTGGCGCCTATAATCAAAAAGGTTAGGAATTTGGGGGAAAGCAAAACCTGTATGGCCTTAGCAAGTGTAACAACAAAAGATGATCAAACAGCCGTAGCTTCATTTGTAAGACTTGTAACTCGAAAAAGACAGAATCTCAGAGCAAATTTACATAACATTAAAATACCTCTGGATATGTATTAACAAGTGTAAGATAGGGCCTACGTGGGTTTCTCAGGGTATTATTGGATCCTCATTGGATTCTGTTACCATCGTCGGCCTTACTAAATTAGATATGAGGATCGGATGTCCTCATAATTTTCAGAGTTTATAAGTAAAGGTTGTTGTGAGCTGAAGTTTTGGGGTTGATTCTGGAAGTAAAAGATCGATCCCCTAGATTTTTGCAGATGCATTTTGGTATAAGGGTACTATAGTATGTATTACCCGCAAGGTTTTTTTTGCATATATAATCTCAGATTGATTAAAGCTTTTGTGCTGGGCTTTTATAGGTATCTAATTTGTTGTAGCGTTGTTGATTGTTGTTTATTATATTATCTACTGTTCATATTTGAGGCTTAATTGTCTGTCATATTGTGTTTAGTTGTGTTTGTTTGTTGGTCATGGTGAAAGCCCATGCCTAAATAAATAAATATATAAATAAATAAATAAAAATCGTACTCTGAAAATTGTGAATTCTTATTGCCTGAAAATTTAAACTGCAAATGTCTGGGGCAGAGATTTTGTTCTTCCCCTATATTCTGTCAAAGTACCTAACATAATGAAGACTAAATTACAGTAACTCAATCAAGCCTAGTATACTTCTCACAGTAAAAGAAAGCTATTTGGAAAAGGCTTTGACTGTCTTCTACACATACCTGTATAATTCCTGCTGAGAATTCAGTCCCTACATCCAGTGGATAATTCTCTATCAAATAAAATGCTGCTGCACACATTACTAACACATGTTGTTGGTTATGGACATTCACACAGCTGTAAATAAAGACAAGAAAATCAATTATTACATCAGTGAAACATTATTTTTTCATGCAACAGAAACATAACTCAAATATTCCGTGAAACAAACCGCTAACATCCAAGTGTTCAATATTGGTTTATACCAGGAGTGGACAAGCCCAAGAGCCACATACCAAAATTTCATATGGCCAAAAAAGAGAAGACACGTTACATCAATTGCAGCTTCCCCTGATCCTGGGAACAGGAGCAACATGGCTTCTCCCAAACCTCCACCACGCATCGAAACTCTGGCTCCCAGGCAGTCTAGCATGTCCCCCACCCCCTCTCTTTTTGCAGGGTGGACAGTCCATCTTTCGAAGGGAGGGCAGATTCTCACCAGTCCAAAAAAGAAACAATCTTCCCTCAGATGGGTTCAATTCCAAACTGGACTAAGTCAAACCTCTCTTGAAGCACCCAATGGCCAAAAGCCACTTCAGCAGATGCTAGAGAGTCCTCCCTGGAGCGACACGTGAAGAAATGAGCAGAGGACCAGGTGGTCACTCTGCTGGTTTCCTTCACTGATATCTAGGAGCAACAAATTCATAGCTGCTCCCAAGAACAATTTCCATTAGAGGACGCATAGCAATTCCCATTAGAGGAGGAACCTGCAAGGCCTTGTAAGCCTTCAATATGAAGGCACTAAAACATCTAACTATGGCACTTTTTGAAATCTTCCTACCCTTTCTCCTAGTCCAGAAGGCTACAAGCAGGGCAAAGTCCATTCTGAAGTGGCTATCGAAGTAATTTTGAATGTCCTCCTGACACCTAATCTATGCTATTCCCTCTCTATAGGGTGCTGGAGATTTGGACAAATAGAGGGCAGATTCAGTTTTAGATCCCTATGAAACCTTGAGTTGACCTTCTGTATGAATGTGGGGTCTAACCTCAGGACTACCTTGTCTTTGTGAAAAATGCACACTTCTGAGTTAGAAGAAAGAGTCCCCAACTCAAAGACTCTGCAAGCCAAGGTCATGGACACTATGAACACTGTCCTAACCATTAAAAAGAACAGTGACATCTGCAGAAGCAGCTCAAAAAGTGAGTGCATCAAAGCCTTGAGTACAACATTCAGCATCCTATTCAAGAATCTGTGACCTTGAGGAACCTCCTACATGAGGGTGCGAGGACAAGGAAGGTTGGCTTCCACAGCAGATAATACTTGAGAAAGTATTAGCCTTGAGACTCATTTTGAGACCCCTCTTCTTGAAGGAACTGTAGGAATTCCAACACCCCTGCATTGGCCATCCTACACCAGTCTCCTGATCCAGTATATGAACTTTGCCTGAGTTGGACCATAAATAGACCTTGTTGGTCAAAGATCTGCGAGATAACAAGGTATTCAAGAGATTACCAGAGTAACCAAAGGCAGTCAATAGAGCCAAGCAGCAAGTGGACACATCTGTAAATCAGGATGAAGAACTGGTCCTTAGGACAGAAGATTCGGATTCACAGTGAAATATAAGCGGGCCTCTCTCTAGGACATAGAAAGACAGTCTCCTTGGCCATTGCAGTGCCACCAGGATCACACAAGCTCCTTTCTCTCTGATCATTCAAATTACTCAAGGGATGTGGAGAAAGGGAGAGAATGCTTAGAGATGCCCCCTGGGCCACCCCTAGACAGCATCCAAGGCAGGCCACTGCTCTGGGATCATCTATCCTGAAAAGGAACTTGGAGGACTATGTAATTCTGACTCTGCAAAGAGATCAAACTCTGGTGGACCAAAATGACTCTCCATGTCCTGGAGCATCCAATATGGTCCATTCCCTCATATCTAGTTTCTGATGGCTGAGCCAGTCTGCTTAGCTAGTCAGAGAACTTGCAATGTGCATCACATTGATCGAGGCTAGATGTACTTCCCCCCAGCTAAGCGATCATGCTGCCTGTGCGCACAAGGATAAGCCCCCTTTCCAGCTCAGCAGAGCAGTAAAGCAGAGCTAGGCAAATGGCTTTCAGTTCCAAGGAGTTGATGTGGCAGGACACCTCCTCTAGTGTCCATACATCCTGAACCGATATGTGAGCAAAGTGGGCTAATTATTATTATTGTTAGCATTTATATAGCACCAGCGATGTACCTGGTGCTTTACAAAAAACACGGTCCCTGCCCGAGAGCTTACAATCTAAAGACAGAGGGAGGGAAGACAGGGAAGGGGGTACAGAGGGAGAGACAAGGGATGCGACATTTATGAGGATGCGAGAACTCAGGTACACATTCTTGGCTTGGTCACAGTAAATTGGGAGTTTATAGATAACAGGTGGGGGATAATCCTGGGTGGGGATGATTAGCAGGAGCTAGGAAGGGCGAAGTGGAAGAGGTGGGTTTTGAGGAGGGACCTGAAGGTGTGGAGGGTGCGGGCAAGGCGGACGAGGGCTGAGAGGGAGTTTCAGGCGTGAAGGGAGAAGGGACGAAGGCCGTTGGGGGAGCAGGGGAGGCATGGGAGGATGAGGGAGGGGATAGAAAAGAAGCAGAGTGCTTGAACAGGGGTTCGGAGGGAGATCAGGGCAGAGAGGTAGGGGGGAGCGAGGTTGTGAAGGGCTTTGTAAGTGAAGACAAGGAGCTTGTAGAGAATACGCTCAGGAAGAGGGAGCCAGTGGAGAGAGGAAAGGAGAGGCTGCACATGGTCAAAGCGACGGGCTAGGTGGATGATCCTGGCAGCAGAGTTTTGAACAGAGAAAGGAAGAAAGGTGAGAGCGGGGAAGGCCAGCAAGGAGGAGGTTACAATAGTCAAGGCATGAGATGACTAGGGCATGAATGAGAGTTTTGGCAGAGGAGACAGACAGAAAAGGGCGGATCTTAGCAATGTTGTGGAGGGAGAAGCAGCAGGATTTGGCAACAGTCAATGTAGGGTTTGAAGGTAAGGTTCGAGTTGAAGACGAAGCCCAAGCTATGGGCGTGGGGGACAGGGAGGCTGGAGACCCCGTCAATGGCAATTGACAGGGAAGAGGGAGAGGAAGGATTGGGAGGGAAGATAAGGAATTCAGTTTTTACCATGTTCAGTTTGAGTTGGCGTTGAAAAATCCAGGCGGAGATATCAGAGAGACAGTTGGTGAGAGGAGCTTGAACAGAGGGGGAGAGGGAAGGAGTGGAGAGATAGAGTTGAGTGTCGTCAGCGTATAGGTGGTATTGGAACCCATGGGAGGCAATGGGTTTGCCTAGGGATAGGTGTAGATAGATAAGAGGAGAGGGCCAAGGACAGAGCCTTGGGGAACCCCGACCCAGAGGGATAGGGAGGAGAAGGGGGAGGAGTTAGGAAGAGGTACATTGAAGGAGCAGTCAGAAAGGTAGGAGGAGAACCAGTTGAGGACAGAGTCCCGGAATCCACGGGAGTGAAGCGATTAAATGAGGAGCGAGTGGTCAACAGTGTCGAAGGCAGCAGAGAGATCAAGGAGGACAAGTATGGAGTAAAGGCAGTTGGATTTAGCCATAAGCAGATCGTTGGTGATCTTAGCAAGAGCGGTTTCAGTGTGTGAAGTGGGCAAAACCAGATTGGAGGGGGTCAAGGGAGGAGTTGGTGGAGAGGAGGTCAAGGCAACGGGAGTAGACAACCCATTCCAGGAATTTGGAAGGAAAAGGGAGGCGTGAGACAGGATGGTAATTAGAGGGTTCAGAGGGATCCACAGTGGACTTTTTGAGGATGGGGGAGACAGGCAGAGGGGAAGGAGCCGGTAGAAAGGGAGAGGTTGATGATGTGCAGGAGGGGAGGGGCGATGGTAGAAACAATGGAGGTCAGGAGGCGTGAAGGAATGGGGTCCAGGGGGCAAGTGGAGGGGTTGGAGGAGAGCAGGGAGGAGATTTCCTCAAGGGAGGCGGGAGGAAAGGAGGACAAGAGAGTGTGGGGGGAGGAGGGAGGGAGAGGGAGTAGTAGGGGGAGAGGACTTGGAAGCGATTTCCAGGTGGATCTTGTCGATCTTAGAGGTGAAAAAGAGAGCAAGATCCTGAGCGGAGAGAGAAGAGAGAGGAGGAGGACAGGGGGGTTTGAGAAGGGAGTCAAAGGTGGAAAAGAGGCAGCGAGGGTCCCAGGAGCAGGACTCAATGTGGGAGGCATAGTACTGCTGTCTAGCGAGAGAGATAGCAGAATTGAGCTATGAGAGGCAGAATTTGAAGCGGAGGAAGTCAGCGTGGTAGTGGGATTTGCGCCAGAGGCATTCAGCTGCCTGGGTGGAGGAGTGGAGATGGCGAATGGTGGGGGTGAGCCAAGGGTGAGGGTTACGGGTGCGAGCTGGGTGGGAGAAGAGGAGGGCAAGGGAGTCGAGGGTGGAGGCAAGAGAGGAGTTGAAGGTGGAGATGGCAGAATCGGGGAGGAGGAGAAGACTGAGGGGAGAAGAGGAGAGAGGGAGGAGGCAAAGTCCTGGGGCACAAAGGCCTGCAGATCGCAGAATGGACGGGGAGATGGGGAAGAGGAGGGGGAGCAGTGGGAGAGGTTGAAGGAGGCAAGGAAATGGTCAGATATGGGATGGGGCTCGAAGGAGAGATCGGAGACAGAACAGTTCCTAGAAAACACGAGATCAAGAGAGTGACCATCAGTATGGGTGGGGGAGCTAATCCAGAGGTGGAGATTAAAGGTGGAGGCTAAGGAGAGGAAGTGAGCGATGCAGGGTTGAGAGGCTGCATCAACATGAATATTGAAGTCGCCAAGGATGAGTGTGGGGATGTCATCAGAGAGGAATAAGAGCCAGGAGTCGAAATCGAAGAGAAAGGAGAGGGAGCCGGGGGTGGTGGTGGTGGTAGATGACAGCAACATGGAGGTGGAGAGGGGAGTAGAGGCGTACGGAGTGAGTCTCAAAGGAGGGGTCGAAACTGGCAGGAAGAGGCGAGGAGGAGGCCTACGCCACCATCATGGCCTTCAGAACGGGGCTGGTGGGAGAAGGAGAGACCTCCAAAGGAGAGAGTGGCAGGCAACCCTAGCTGCTGGCATCCATGGTCAGAAAAGAATCAGCCTCTATGGGTCTCCCACCATTGGAGATCCTCCTTTACCTTTCGAGGAACTGCGATTGGCAGATGCATGGAGGCTGCAATTGTTGTGATATGGCCTGGGCCCAACAGAGATGCTAATTTCCTTGCTACAATGTAACCAAAGTAAAAGTGCTCCTTTTTACACAAACATGCCAGAACAGACATTGAATGCTATTATTCTTTGCTGAAATGTAACCAAAGCATGCTGGATTTATATTTATGTCTGTAACTGAACGAAACTTGTGTGTAAGCCATTATGCTTATTTAAGATTATGTAGAATGTTAAGTTAAGTAAGACATTAGTTGGTTTTATTTTAAGAATGTGTAGAATGTTGTAAGTTAATTAAGACATTAGCTAGCATATGCATTGATTAATTGATTTAGATAAGGAACAAATGTGCTAGGAGTAAATGGTCAAATAGGAAGTAAATTACAGGATAGTATGTGAACTGGTGTGAAGGAGGAAAAATTACTATCTAATAGGTGCCTGAGAGAAAGCAGAGACCTTGTGTTCCCAAGCAAATCTGAATAGTTTATAACTTACAGGGACACTGAGAACAAGGAAAGGTCAGCAATTGATAACAGAACCAAACGGTATCAGAAAAAAACAAGATGACTTGGTCAGACAATAAGGCGCCTCCAAGAGGGGGTTGTGGGGAGCTCAGGGCCAGGGAGTCAGGCCCTCCCTCTGGAAGGAGGAGGGGTAGGACCCTATCGGTCAGGGCAAACCCCCAAGCCAATGACTAAGCAGAAGGTACCCCAGATCTGAGCAACCAATGAGAGTGCTCCACAGACAACCCGGCACTCTGGAAAATCAGAAGGCAGTCACTGGATAAAAAGGCTAGCTTTAGACAGAGAAGTTGCCTTTCACAGTACTCGATCGCTAGCCCTTATCAGGGCACCGACGGGAACGGTGATTGTGGCCCCCTTTGGGACTTCTCCTTAGGAAGTCCTGCAACTTGCTCCACAGCTAGGCTCTCTCTCTCTCAAGGCTTTTGGGCCCCCCTTCCTGCCCTCCTCCTGGAACCAGACCATGGACCTCTGATCACATAAGAATATATGCTTTGTATGTATTTGAAGTGGGCAGAGTAGGTGAGGGATCCTATGTTAAAGGTGCAAATGCTTCATTTATAATTGGTATGTTAAATTGTGTTGCTATCATTGAATAAAAGGTCTATTTGATTGAACAAAAGAGTCATTATTAGAAATAGAAAGAGGAGTAATTCCCCACCCTCTCAAACACAGTAGTATTTCCACTTGATCCCGGAAATTGAAAGGGACCTGCTTCACCAGGGTGCAGAAAAGCAGCTGAAACCCTTTTAGAAAGCGACCTGCTTCACCAGGGTGCAGAAAAGCAGCTGAACCCCTTTTATTTCTTTTCACAATCTTGTGCTGGAAACATCAAAATAACTATTGTAGTGGATGCAGATGAAACCTGGCTCAGCCCACTGCATCTATGCAGCAGACTAGGCTGCTGAGCACTTGGGCCAGAAATATCAGAACTAACTGGGTCTCATTTTGGAGTTGATCTCCATTAAGTTGATGGAGTTGATCTCTGACAGGAAAACTCAAACTAAGCTGATGTCCAACATCACCCCCAGGGGCAGGAGAGACCGAGGGTCATACAGCTTTCCTCTCTGTTGATCAGGAAGTCAGAGGCCTCTGGTCACTCCATGGTCAGTCAAAAGTCCTGTTCCCCCCAACGACCTAATAGGGATCATATAAGAAGGTTGTTGAGACAGGGGTACATGTGTACCCCGTTCCCAAAGGCGTGACACCAGGCCAATCAAGATCTTTGGGAATATCCTGGGTGACGAAAGGCCAAATGAGAGAGTTCGCAGTTGACAGAGGCTGCTGCCTAAGGTAAAATGAAAAAATTTGTGGTGGACCTGACAAATGGGAACGTATAGGTAAGCCTCTTGCAAGTCAATGGATGACAGGAAGTCCCCTGGCTGGGGCACACTGATGGACCTGAACATTCCCATGTGGAATTTCCAGCGCGCTTCCCACTTTCATTCAGGGACTTGAGGTCAGGAATCATCCTGATGTCCTTGTTCTTTTTGGGCAACATGAAGAAAAAATAACAGACAATGCAGTACACCTCTGAGACACAGACACCATCTGTATGGCTCCTATGTCCGCTAGGTGTTGAATGGCTCCTAAACTAAGTTGATGTTTGGCCTGGGGGAGAGGACAGGAAACGATCCATCAGGGGAAGGTGAACTCTATTGACTATCTTGAGAAATTGTCTCCCTCACCTAGTCATTAAATGACAATGTCATTGACTGGCCTGCAAAGTGTTGTAGCCTCCACTCAATCAGAAGTTCTAAGAGGAGGGAGTGCTGCCAGTCACTGGTTTGGCCTACTGGAGGCAGGTTGTTTTTTTTTCTGAAACTGGACTGGTTCTGTGGACCCATTTACTTTTCCTACCTGTACCTGGCTGGGTGCTGCTGCCTACACGGCCAATGGCTCCTTTGGCCCTAAAAGCAGGGACAAGGACAAAAGAAATCCTAGACACTGCTTTTGTAGGATTTAGAGTCAGTGCTTTCTGTTTCTCTGGTGAAATGTGGGATTCGCGGATTTCCTACAGAAACCTCCCTCCTCATGCAATTTCTTCTCCCATGCAGGATTTCCCTTCAGCCTGTGTAGGAGAGGAGCAGAGCAGGAGATTCATGGTGGGAAGATGGAATGGAAGGAATCTTGGCTTCTGTTTGCTGGGCTGGGCGGGTGCGTGTAGGGCTGGTGGAGGTTGTCTCCCCCACACCTTCCCCAACCCAGAAACTCACCCAGTGGTGGTGGCAGCTTCTCTGGCTGGCCCTCCTTGCGTGTTCCTTCTGGCTGCTTCAGGTCCCGTATGACAGGGCCTTCCAGGGCAGCATGGCCTGATGACATTATTTGGCTGCGCCGTCCTGGGAGGCCCTGTTGAGCAGGGCTGGGAAGTGACCAGAAGGAGTACAGGAGGTCCAGCCAGGAAAGCTGCTGCTGCCACCACCATGTGAGTTGCTGGGCTGAGGGAGGGGGACAGAAGGTAACCTGTGGCAGCCTCCCAACAAACACAGCCCGGCAGGAGCCCTGAGTGCCACTGCTGCTCTTCCTTTCCCCAGTGTGGCCTGATCAGAAATGCCGCTGGCTGGGCTGAGGAGGGGAGGGCAGCAGCAGCGCTCGGGGCTCCTGCTGCTGCTATCGCCTTGTAGGTTCGGACCTAGTCATGACCCTGATCGAGGTCCTGCACCATTGGGGGGCCCTGCAACGGGCTTTTATTAGGGCTTGAAATTGCCAGCGGGATTCCCAAAGGGACCCCCTGGCAATCCACTCCCTGATGGATCATGGTACTCGGCTCCCTCCCCCCCACTTGCATTTCAGGACCTCTTGGGGTGCTAGCTATGTTCTCATTTAGCTGTACCAGCTCCTTACCCTCCACTAAGACCGCAGCATGGGTCGTCCCCGAAGCCATCTGGCCAGAGTCCCTAACCTGCCCCCTAGACTGTTGAACCTTCGCTGTAAAAGGGTCGATGACAGCAGCAGAGGCTAGGGTTGGCCTCCCAGATTCTGTAACACCTGCGGGGCTACTAAGAGGGGCTAACCCTGAGGCCCGTGTCCAAATACCCCCAAGAGAGGGGATAGGTGCACAATCTCTCCCACCCCTCTCCTGGCTAGTCTTCCTAAATCTCAAAGAGAGTAATTGTCTTTGAACTGACTCCAGCCTATCTACCAATTTGGCTGGAGTAGAAGCGGGAAAAGAACCACCAAGACCAGGCTAAATTCTAGCTGTCTGCGTTTTGATAGAGGTCTCCTTGATACTTAGCACCTCCAGGTCCATTGAATGTTCTTCCTGAGTCATACTATGTAATTGGTTCATAACCCTAGAGTGGACCACATAGGACCCCGCCTCATCCTCCTTCCTACCTTGCTGAACATGTGAGGGGAGAGCCTCTAGGGAGGAAGCTACCTGGGGGAATTTCATCTGGCTCTGAGTTTGGGCTACAGCCCTGTTGCCAGATGGTAAGAAAGATTGGAGAACTCTTGCTACACAAATCCCTCTCCTTCCCAAAAGCTCCCTATATAACAGAATTTTGTTAACCAAGGGCAGTTCCTTAAAAAAGTCACTAGCATCGATTGTCTATCCTTTGTTGTATACAGGTGGTCTACTGAGGCCAGATCGTGCCTAGTGAACTTAACTTTTAGCAAAATCCTTATATGCTTGGCTACATCCAAGCTGGTCTCCCACCTGGGCTTAAGCCAGCCACCAACTGGATAGACTAAAAAAACTAAAACATTAGGGATAACACTGAAACACCCTCCATCCTCCACCTGGCACTCAGTCATAACCTGACGAATCGAATCCGGGGCTGCAGTGGGATAGACTGGGACAGGGTGTAACGATAATCTCAACGAGCACACCTCCTCCTGGTTAAATCAAGACCACCTCCCCGTAACAGGTGCCATTACTGACTCATGCTCAGATAGCGCATTCATGGCAGTCTGTAAAAATGCAATTCGAGAAAGAACGAAACTTAAAGTGTTTGCTGTAAGCAGCAAGTGGTCAGCCAGAAAAGCCTCCAGCCCGCCGTCCGCCTGGGGACCAACGGGGGGGGGAGGAAATACAAAACTGGGGGGGCGACTCAGCGCCAGAGTGTGGAGCCAGCAGGGTCGGCAAGGTATCCACTGGCTTTTGTTTGCCTATATCAAGAGGCTCGGTGTCAGGAGGAGCCAGAGAAAGGTCCAAAAGTCCAGACTGGGAGAACGAGGCAAAGTCCTCCTTCCGCCGTACGTGCTGTGATAGGAAGTAACTGTCTATCTTCCGCTGCTTAGCTCCATCAGGTCGAGATAGGGTACTCTCCGGCGACTCTCCTCTTCCCCGTTTATTAGAAGCCAGATCCATAGCACCTTGCTCCCTAGCAGCAAGTCCTGCCCCGCTTGCCCCCCCGCCTAAGCCCGCGTGCACAAGGGTGTGAGCTGCCGTCGGCCGCTCCGTTCTCTTATCCCTTTGCCCAGTGCCGGCTCCTCCTTCTCCTTAATCAATAAGCGGTTTCAGATGTTTCATACAGCTCACCAACTCCTAGCTCGGGAGTGGGGAAACCAGGAGAAACACAGGCGGGACTCATGGCTACCCGCTTGCACTGCTGTCGGCCGCTCCGTTCTCTTATCCCTTTGCCCGGTGCCGGCTCCTCCTCCTCAATCAATAAACGGTTTCAGATGTTCTGTGCAGCTCACCAACTCCTAGCTCGGGAGTGGGGCTCCAGGCGATACACAGGCAGGACTCACGGCTACCCGCTCGCACTGTCGTCGGCCGCTTCATTCTCTTATCCCTTTGCCGGCTCCTCCTCTTCCTCCTCAATCAATAAGTGGTTTCAGATGTTCCATGCAGCTCACCAACTCCTAGCTCAGGAGTGGGGAAACCAGGTGATACACAGGGGAGTCACGGCTACCCGCTCCTGTTTATATTTGTAATCCACTGGTTTTTTTTTAGGGAAGTGCAGGATAACAAATTTAAACAAAGAAACAAACAGTCTACCTTCCTATCTAATGGGCTCTTTGGCTAGCCCTCTTCCTCAGCTGGCAGGGCAGTTGATTTAGATAGATTAGCTGCTGCTGCATCTACCTTGGGTAAACTAACCAGCTACTCCTGGTACTTGGGGAAAGAGTTGCACTTGTGGAGCCCATTATATCTGGCAGGCTTCTCCAATGATCTTTTAGTGGTATCTGGATAAAACTGAGTCAGCAGAAAGTCAGAGAGCCTTAGGAAAAATCTGAGGTTACTCACCTGTAGCCTTAGTTCTTTGAGATGGGCTCTGTCACCCACACCTATGAGTTTTGCATGTGCGCAGATTGGCCCAGAAGCTTCTCGAAGCAATGATTTCTCCATGCACCAGAGTCTCTTCTCCGTTGGTCCATGGTTTTGGTGGGGTTCGGACAGCACTATATAAGGAGGGAACAGGCATGAATTACCTCTGTTCCTTTCAACCCCCACACCAGAGCAATATCCTGCTTAAGTAGGCTCTAATGAGAGGGGAAGGTGGGTGGGTGATGGAAGGCGGGAGTGATGGAACCCATCTTGAAGAACCTAGCTTACAGGTGAGTAACCTCAGTTTCTTCTTCAAGTAGGGCTCCATCGACTCTCACCCATGCGAGAATAAAAAAGTAGTAGTCCCAGTAGGAAGGAGTCAGAAGCTTACTTAAATAGGGACTGTAATACTGCTCGCCAAAAGCCTGCATCAGAGCATGTGGACAGGTCAAGTGCATAATGCTTGGCAAATGTGTGCGCCTCCACATGGCTGCTTTACAAATTTGGTCCAAAGGGAACTTGTGGGACCATGCTGCAGATGTTGCCATAAGCCCTGGTAGAATGGCCTTTAAGCCCAGCAGGAGGCTCCTTATCTGATAGCCCGTTGCAGAGTGAGATGCACTCCACTATCCAGGAAGATAATAGTTGGTGATGTCACTTTGGAGCCTGGAGTCAGACCTCTCAAGCTGATGAAAAAGTAGATTTTCAAAAGGGTTTTGTTCTGCCAAGGTAGAAGGAAAGTGCCCTTTTAACATCTAGGGTATGAATAGCCAATTCTCCCTTGTTGGTGGTGAGGTTTAGGGAAAAATACCAGTAATTTCCTGGGACATATGAAACTGGGAAATGATCTTTGGTTTAAACAAAGGAGGCAGCCGTAGAGTGACCTTGTCGTTATGGAAGGTAAGAAAGGAGCGCAGCATGGACAAGGCTGTGAGTTCCCCTACCCTCCAAGTAGATGTTAATGCTACCACCATGCAGACTTTGAGACACAGCAGATGTAATGAACAGGTAGCAAGGCATTTGAATGGAAGTAAACAGAAATCCCATGGGGAGTGTGTGGGGGGGGGGGCACGGATTCCTGACGACAGGGTAGGAGTTAAATATGCCTCTTAGAAACCTCTTTAGGATAGGGTGGGAGAATACTGGTTGTCCATCTACGGGGGGGATGATGGGAAGAAATGGTGGCAAGATGGACTTTCAGCAAGGATGCTCTAAGACCTTGGGATTTGAGATGATTCAGTATAAAGATAAAGCAGTTGTTTTATTGTCAACGGTTCTGCGTTGAGATTATTTGTGGATGTTCAGATGGTAAACCTTTTCCATTTCACCTCATAGGTCTTATTAGTCAAGGTTTTGCAAGCGCTCTTGATGACATGACGTACCTCTTCAAGTCCCTACAGTCTTGCAGTGTCAAGGCAAGATCAGCCTGGCTATTAGGTGCAGCGATGGCGATTTGGGTGGAGCACTCTGCCACTGTGTTAAGTCAAAGAGGTTTGGGCTCTTCGGAAGACATGTGTTTTATCGACATGGACACCAGTTGTGTACACCATGGCTGTCTGGGCCAGTCAGGCACTATAACAATTCACCTTCCTTAATTTCAGGGGAGTTTGGAGAGAACTTGAGGTATTAGTGGGAAGGGGGAGGGGAGTGTACACCTGCGATCTTCCCCAATAGATTAGAAAGGAGTCATTTAGGGACCCTCTTCCTGCCCTTCTGCAGAATTGAGGGCACCATGTATTCTGTGGTGTTGCAAAGAGGTCTATGAGAGGGTGATCCCATGTGGTGAATAAGTTCTGGGTTACTGATGTATTGAGCATCCATTCGTACGGCAGTGCTGGTGTTCTGCTGAGACTGTCTGCAAGTATGTTTGACTGGCCTGCTAAGTGAGTAGCCATGGGATATTTCATTTCATTTTTTATTTGCACCCCGTACTCTCTTGCCACAGGCAACTCGAGATGGCTCACAACAAAATGAAACAACTCATAACACACGATAGAAAAATACAATATGGTCCACTGGACCCACAAAGTAACACCCCCCCCACATTCTTAAATAATAAACTTAAATTCATATCTACAATACCCACCTTCAATCTCCATTTACTCCACTCCCTCACATGCCTTCCCTGCTGCCACCAGGGAAGGAGTTCTTCTCACCCCCCTCATTCCTTCCTGCTCTCACCAGGAAGTGAGTCCTTTCCACAAGAAAAATATCATATATATTGTTGGTTTCTCCCCACCCATCTACATACAGTAATAATACATAATTAATACTTCTAACCAATCCAACTTCATTTATAAGACATAAATTAAACAATCCCCTTCCAATTCCCCAGCACTTCAATGTAGCCTTCTATCCACATCCTCCTCTCCCTCCCTGCTACCACCAGGGAGGGAAACCTTCTTCAAATCTCCAATTCTTCTCAAAATTCATATTCCCTGACGGGACAGCTCTTCTTCCCACCACAAGTCTATAATAGTAAACTTACGTCCCGGTCCCAATCCCCAGTCCCAGCCAAAGGGCACGCCCCTTTGGACGTGCCCCTTCGGCACCTGCCACTGGCACGGCCGCCGGCACAGCCATCGGCTGTTCTCTGCCTTTTATCGGCCAGCTCGGACGCCGGCTGCCCCCGGCCCCGCCCCCTCGTTAGATGCAGCCGAGAGATCTAATAGGATCAACAGGGTTGAATGACCCCAGTCCAACTCATGGGAGAGGTTGTCGACCAAGGCCACAAGTGCAGTCTCTGTGCCATATTCAGGGCGAAACCTGATTGCGAGGGACCGAGAAAGTTAATCCAGTCCAGATGCTCCTGCAACTGTCGAGCCACCACCCGTTCAATAACCTTCCCTAAAAAGGGAAGGTTAGAGACCAGCCGATAGCTGGCCAGGACGCCAACGTCCAATGATAGTTTCTTGAGTAGGGGCTAGACCAGCACCTCCTTAAGACAGTCTGACACCCTGCCCTCCGCCAAGGAGGCGTTGACAATCCCTGCCAGCAATGGCCCTAATGTCTCCCGGCTGGCCTTGACCAGCCAGGATGGGCATGGGTCTAATTGACAATGAGTGGCTCGGACAGACCCCAGGGCATCCCCCGCATCTAAGGGCGACACATTCTGAAATTCATCCCACAAAACAGGACAAGGCGGGGCTTCTACTGCCTCTGGTTCACCCACTGCTAGAAGTGTTGCGTCAAAACTGTGGTGGATCGGAGTGATTTTATCTGCAAAAAAGTCCACACAAAAAATCACAGCGGGAATTCGATGACTCTAAATCCAGGCGGAGGGAGGCTGAACTGACCAGCCCCCTCACCACCCGGAAAAGTTCAGCCGGGAGTGACTCAGCAGACGTCTGGTACATAACCAGACTCTGTGCCGCAATCGGTCAACTTCAGCATGCGAGTGATGCCACCGTCGCTCTAACTGCCGCCCTTCCAGCTTCATCTGCCGCAGCCCCTCTGTATACCACGGGGACCTGCGTTGTCGGAGGTTTGGGAGCGGATGCCTGGGAGCCACCCAGCCAATGGCCTCCACCAACATGGAATTCCACATGGTCACAAGGTCATTGAGTAAGCAGTCATCACGATCAGAGGATACATCCCCTAGAGCAGTCTGGAACCTTCTAGATTCCATAAGCCGTCAGGGGCGAACCATCCTAATTAGATTAACCATCTTAATTCTACAAGGGTACCACCTTGCTTGTTTATATACCAAGCAAGGTGTGGCAGAAAAGCCTACATTGCAAGCCTTATTGCCCTTGATTCTAGAATGTTGTTACGGAGAGAGCATTCCCATGCATTCCAAGTCCCACCTACTTTTAGACCATTGCAGTGAGCATCTGTAGTAACTAAGACTTCTGGAGAAAGGTGGGCAAAGGGCATGCCCTGTAGCAGATGGTCTTCTGTTGTCCACCAGAGTAAAGTATGGAGGATAGAGGAGGGGTATAATCAAGCAGTTGTTTTGATCGTCCACAGATTCCATGCTAGCCAGTGTTGAAGGGGTCACATTCATAGTCTGGCATGATGAACAACCGCAGTCATGGAAGCCATATGGCCAAGGAATTGCAGGAAAAAGTGTAAGGTTTGTGTTGGATGACTTGATACAGACATGAAGGCTTGGAGGCTGTGAAGTCTTTCCACTGGAAGGAAGGCCCATTGTCAAGTGGAGTCGAGGTTTGCAGCAATAAAATAAATTTGAGGAGGGGTTAGAACTGATTTTTGGAAGTTTATCGTAAGTCCTAAATGTTGTAAAAGGTCAACAAGAAACGATGTCTTTTTTTGAATTGATGACTCATGTGGGAGGTAAGCAACCAGTCACTGAGATAAGGAAAGACTGACGTATGTTTCTCACATATGCTGCTACTGGCGCAAGGCACTTGGTTAATACCCTTGGAGCAGTGGACAGGCTGAAGGGCAAACGTTTGTACTGGTGGAGTTTGTACTTGTTCTGTGGAGGCAGAGCATGGGCTCTCAGAGAGAAGGGAGAAGACCTCCAGGTACCTTTAGTGCCTTTTTCGTTAAAAGAAATTGGAGTCACATCCTGCGGTCCTTCAGATCTCTGTCCAAGAGGCTGGTGCATGCCGAACAGCCAGTTGGCTTGTGTGCCTCTCCGAGGCATATTAGGCACTCCTTGTGTTGGTCAATCAATGGGATGAATCTCTTTTCTTCAGGGTAGATGCCATAGTGCGGCCAGGGGAAAGGTCCAGTAGGCTTAGAAATTCCCTGGGCATTCTGGGTGTCAACATTTGAGAGGGCGTTCTGGGTGGCCATACCACAGCTGTGGAACTCTCTTCCTGGCAGAGTTCGCCTCTCCCTGGACCACCCCTCTTTTCGTAGATGCTGTAAGACCTGGTTGTTTTGCCAGGCGTTTGGTGAGGGGAACAGGTAGTGGGTGGAGGGTTTGGGGGTGTGTGGGGTATTTATTGACCTCATCTGTTTTTGATATTTTATATTTGATATTTTATATTGTATTTTATAACTGTATTTCTGTTATTGTTAGCTGCCCTCAGCTGCCATTGAGCAGGAGGGGGTGGGTTATAAATGTTGATATGATATAAATAAATAAACAAACGACTGATGTTATTCTGCTAAAGATGTTACGTTAGTAGACTATAGGAGCTTTTCTGCTATTTTTCTAACTGCTAGCTGCTTAAAGTGGTGGAGAAACTTCCTTCAAGGGGTGGAGAAACCTCCTTTAACTGCCGAACACTGTGGCGCTTGGAAGGAACTGAGGTAACTCAGGCCTGCCCCCTCCTTTTATAGTGCTGTCAAACCACAGACTAACAGAGGAGGGGCCATGGCACACAGAGAAATCGCTGCTCAGAGAAGTTTCCAGGCTGATCTGTGCAGGCACAGAACCCATAGGTGTGAGTCGACGGAGTTCCACTTGAAGAAGAACCACCTTTTTGTTCTCCTTAGGGGGATCATGCTTCTGGGGCATGGGAGGAAAGGAAGGAGAACTGGTAACCTACCTTTCAGTGAATTCCTTTCTCTCTTACACTCCTTATCCTCCTCCTGTGCGGTAGCTCTGCCGCTTGACCGATAGGAGGCAGATGAGTCTTTTCTTGTGTGCATGCGCCTCTAGAGCTACCCGACTACCAATTTCCAGTCTGTATCATAGCCGAGTGCCCCTGTAATCCTACTCTTTGTAAAAAACAAAACTGTAAAAGATGCCTGAATTGCATGCCGGAAAACTGTGAATGAGCTACAAACTGTAACATGAACAAAGGAAATGGAACTCTGATCCTTTAGAACTAAATTGACTGATAATTGACTGCCTGAGTAAATTTGAATGACTCTCTCCTCTGTATGTAAATTACCGCTTGCTGTCTGGCAAGGAGGGCCGGAGGAGGATAAGGAGTGTAAGAAAAAGAAATTCACCGAAAGGTAGGTTACCAATTCTCCTTTCTCCTCTTACCTCCTTCTCCTCCTCCTCCTCCTGTTGGGATGTACCCAAGCAGTTCCCAGAAACAAATTATGTGTGGGAGCCGACAGCACTTGAAGAATCCAGTACCGCCTGCAGCACCCGCCTGCCAAACGCTGTCTCTGCTGATTGAAACACGTTGATCTTGTAGTGCTTCACAAAAGTGTGCAGGGAAGCCCACATCGAAGCTTTACAAATTTCCTCGTAAGAGGCTCTCGCCTTGAAAGCTTAAGACGTGGCTGCACTGCGTACTGAGTGGGCCCAAATTTGGAGGGGAGGGATCCTTCCCTTAGCCTTATATGCCTCGGTGATCGATTGCTTCACCCACTTGGAGAGCAGAGTCTTAGAGGCCTTGAGTCCCTGATATCCAGGTCTGATATTTACAAAAAGAGCTGTGGACTTTCTGGATCTCCTGGATCTAGATAGATATATTTTTAGGGTGCGGCGCACGTCCAACGTGTTCCAGGACTTTTCTTTGGGATGAACAGGGTTGGGACAAAAGGATGGCAACACCAACTCTTGGGTCAACTCTATGAAACACTGAATTGACCTTCAGAAGCCTGGTCCAGTCTCAATGTTAGAGTCCTGCTGGAACTCACAAAAGTTCTCCATCGATAATGCTCCGAGTTCCGATACTCGTCTAGCTGAAGTTACTGCAACTAGAAACACAACCTTTAGAGTTAGAAAATACAAGGATACATGTTTTAGTGGTTCGAACGGGGGTTTAGTCAGCGCCTCCAGAACCAGGTTAAGGTTCCAGGAGGGTACCCTATGCGCTACTGGGGGTGACAGAAGCCTGGCTGCCCTAATAAATCTTCTCACATGCTTATGAGAAGAAATGGCCTTGTTCATGGATGCTCTAAGCACCGAGTCTATTGCAACTACCTGCCTTGCTACAGTGTTGGCCCTAAGACCCTTATCCAACCCCCGCTGCAGGAAGTCCAGGACCTGTGGAACTCCAGCCTTGCATGGATTGAGCCCCTGCTGCAGGGACCAAGTAGCAAGCGTCTTCCAGGTGGCCTGGTAAGCCCTTCTTAAGTCTTCTGGATCTCTGGATAGTGGCGAGCACTGCGTCAGCTTAGCCTCTCTTTTTTAACGCTGAACGTTCAATCGCCATACTGTTAATTTTAGGTTCTGAATCTCTGGACATACGACTAGCCCATGGGAGAGGAGATCCGTCCTCAGTGGGAGCCGTCTGTACTGGTCCTGGCTGTGTTCAATTAGCTCTGAGAACCAGGGCCTCCTGGGCCACCATGGTGTGACTAGGAGGAGTAATGCGCTTTCTTTGCGTGCTTTTGCTATTGTCCTTGCGATAAGCGGAAATGGCGGGAAGGCATAAAGCAGGTATCTGGGCCACGGCTGATTCAGAGCATCCGTTGCCTCCGCTTCCAAGCATGGTGATCGTGTCATGAAGCGAGGTAATTGTGCATTGTCCTTGGTGGCAAAAAGGTCTACTAGCGGTAGGTCAAACCACCTCGTTATGCCCTGGAACGCTGACCTGTTGAGGCCCCTCTCGTGGGGTTCCAAGATCTGATGACTCAACCAGTCCACCTTTACGTTGTCCTGGCCTCTGATAGGAAGGGCCTTTAGTGATGCTGTGTGCGACTGTGCCCAAGTGAACTTCACAGTTTGACCGCCTCCCGGTGCAACGATAGTGCTCTGGATCCGCCTTGGTGGTTGATGTACGCCTTCGCTGTCACATTTTCGGTGTATATCAACAGGTGTGGCTGGGTGAAGTAGGGGAACAGCTGCTGTAAGGCGAGTCTTATGGCCTTCAGTTCCAGGAAATTGATCTGTTGCTGTGCATCCTTCTGCGACCAGAGACCCTGTACAGATCGGGTCACTGTGTGTGTTCCCCAGCCCTTGAGGCTGGCGTCTGTGGTCATTACTTCTTTTGTAGGTTTCGTGAGCGGTAGGTTGTGGGTCTTAACCACCAGGACATGGATCTCTGCAGGTGTCTTGGGATGGATACCCAAGGATTGTACCCGCTGGTAAGCTCGCGCTGGAAATGCCTTAGCAGCCTCTGCAAGGGACAAAGATGGAACGGCCCAAGACACCAGCCAATTGTCCTTCTGGATGCTGCGACAGATGGACGTCAATGTTTCCATTTTGAATTTTCTTTTTCTTATGTGGCGGTTGAGGGCCTTCAGGTCCAGAACTGCTCTCCATTTTCCTAGCTTTTTGGAGACCAGGAAAAGAATAGAGCAAAGGCCTGAATAGTGATGGTGTGGCAGTACCCTTTCTATGGCCCTGGTGTCTGCTAGCCTTTTGATCTCACCGGCCAATGCGAGGTGTTTTGCCCTGTCCTTTAATCTTGGGGATGCGAGAAATCTGCGTGTGGGGATGCTCTCCAGCTCGATCGAGTAACCCCTTTCCACACAAGAGAGAACCCAGGAATCTGTGACTGATTGGGCCCATGTCCTGTGGAACTGCTGGAGTCTGCCCCCCACCTGTGCGTCGGCATAGTCACGCTTCTTGCTTTGCGTGGCTGGACCCGGCCCCTCTTGCGCTGCGCCTATCATATCATCCTGCTCTGAACCCCCTTCCCCTGAAGGTGAAGTTGGGGGTGTACCCTCTCTGTGATTGGGTGTGGAACCTCCTGGAGGTGCCTCCAAAACCCCTGAATCGAAAGGAATGCCCTCGAAAGGAGCCTCTCCTTGTACCCACTTGTTGGAGAGTTCTTGTCTTGTCTTTACTGGAAGCTTCCTCCAGCACCTTTTCTAGACACACTCCAAAAAGTTTAGAGCCCCTGTATGGGCATGCAGCGAGCAGGTTCTTTGACATCACGTTCCCATCCCAGGAACGTAACCACATCCTACGCCTGGCAGATATGTTGTTTGTCACTGCTCTGGCTGACCATGTTAAAGAGTCTGTTGTTGCGTCTACCAGGAAAGCTGCTGCCATGCAGATCCTGGAATTAATCCTTTGTGCTCTCCTTTCTCGGAGTCTTGCACCTCCTGTATCCAGGCCAACATGTCCCTGGATACATAGGAAGCTGCTATGCTTACTTTCAGGGATGCTGACGTGGCCTCCAAAGAGCTGTGTCCACCGCTCTATCGGTTGCATCTCGGGGTGACAGTCCCCCTCGGTTGGGAACACTGTTTGCCTAGCGAGGGATGCCGCCCCTGCATCCACCTTAGGGCTCCTAAACATTGGTTCCTTCTTTCTAGTGAATGTTTTGCTCATTTTATATCCCTTGTCTGGGTGCTTCTACTCCTCGATGACTAAACGCTCGAAGGCCTTATCAAGTCGGAGCCCCTGATCCCTTCCATGGACTGTCGGGATGTACTGCCTAGTCTCTTCTTCCTGGGAATCTGAAGAATCCTCCTTGGAGGACTTCTCTTTGAACTGCAGAGTCTTTATCACCTGAGCTATTACCTCATTTCTGCACTGTGAGGGGAATTGTCGCTCACTGTCTTTTGGGTAAGAGATAGCCTCCACCCATTCTCCCTCTTCTAAGTCAGAATTTTCTTGCCCTGATGTAGTGACTGAACCAGATTCTGTCTGGTGCTGGTCAGATAGGGCCTGAGCTGACTCTGCAGGCTCTTCCCCCTGCTCACTCTCCTTAGAAGAGTGAGAGGAGCCCAGTGTGGCCCCCTCTGGTGGCCGTTTTGCCTTCTTTTTTGGCGCCCCTAATTTTCCCGCATTGGAGAGTTTCTTACTAGGCCTATCTGAGGGGTGTGTGTGTCTCTTTCTTTTGCCTTTTGGCTGCGCCAGTTTGCCCAGCGTGGCCATGATTTGTTCCATTGACTTTGCCAGAGAAGTTAATTGTACCTGTGTATCCTGGCTCACATGTGGGGACACCGTTGCCTCAGACCCAGCTGCGGAGCCCGAAGGGGTCTGTGCCGCCTGGCCTGGACACATTCTCCTTGAGAGGAGTTTGATCTTGCCCCTTCTGCTAGTATCTGTGCTTTCACCGCTGCTGTCCACTTAGCAGCTTAAGAGCCCAACAGCGCTGTCTCAGCTCTTTTAACCAGTCTTAGTCAGAGAAAAAAAATAGAGCCCAGCCACGCTGTCACTGTTCCTCAGCCTGTCTTTTGTCTGATAATTAGGGCGATTGGTGCTCCAGGGTCCAGCCGCGCTGTCCCTTAGCCCTCCTTTCATATGTTAATCAGGCTTGATCTGTGCTCCCGGGCCCAGCTGCGCTGTCCCTGAGCTTTGTGAGGAGGGGAGCCGCCGCAGCACGGTTAAACTGCCCGGAACCCGCCTCCTCCAGAGAGGGTTGAGTCTCTGCTCGTTCTCTCTTTTTTTTTTAAATTTAGACGTCCGATCTGTTTAACTTTAAATTCTCTTTTTCCTTTCTTTTTTTTTTCCCCCAGGTCTCGTGGAGCCGTGCAAAGCGCGTCCTACCGGTCGAAAGGCAGATGAAGGACTGGAGATTGGTAGCCAGGTAGCTCTGGAGGCGCATGCACACAAGGAAAGACTCATCTGCCTCCTATCGGTCAAGCGGCAGAACTACCCAACAGGAGGAGGAGAAGGAGATAAGAGAAAGCTCTACAATTGAAACCACCTTCACAAGCAGTTTCTCATAATGCTCTGCTTCAAACCAGTGGTTCCTGCTGCTTCTTGGTCTCAGCACCAGAGCACTCCCCACCATCCTTCACTGGCCTAGGAGAGGTCATGAGAAAGGAGAGGGCTGGGGAAGATGAAAAGGGGGAACAAGTCCTCTTTTTTTTTGCTTTTGGGCCCCTTATGGCAGGCCTTATGCTTATTCTCCTTCTTACCCCTGTGAACCCTGCTCTGCTTGGAGCCCTTTGAGGGTCCCCTGTTCTAACTTCCTGGCTCTCTGGGGAGGGGGGGGAATGGGAAAGGGAGAGGGGAGGAGTCCTTCGAAGAGCCCAAAGGGTTATTCTTTAGGCCTGGGCTTGTGTCCCCTAGGGAAGTAGCTGTGACCTCTAATGGCACTAGGGTCAGCAATGTGAGAACCAGAGTGCTCTCTAACGGGCAATTATTCTCCAAATTATTGGCTGTGGTTTACTATCCCTGAAGGGTCAAGGCAATGTCAAGAGGTGGAAGTGTGAAGCAACCTGCCTCCCCAGTCACACCAATACAGCCTCAGGTACATCATCCTGCAGGGGAAGAGGAGCCTCGTCTGAGGATTGGGTGCAGTCACCCTCTGCAGCTGTACTGAGGCTTCCTGGGTCTGCTCTACTGTGCCCTCTCTGCCTTGACTCCTGGACTGAGCAGCACCCTCGTGGCTGGGGAGCACTGTCCCCAGTTGCATCTGTCTGTCAAGATTTCCAACCTCTGGAGTCATTAATCACTGGATCACAGGAGGGGTAGGAATGACTAGTATGTGACAGGACCGCTTCAGAGAAAAAGGATGCAGAACAGTCCGGCCATGGCTGTGCACTGTTGCTGCTGCTACTGCCACCTCTGCTCAAATTTGCTTTCACACCAATGGCAGAAAAGGGAGGGGAAGCCTCCGGTGGCCAATAATTGCCCCCTAGATGGGGGGCCCTGTAAAGAGACTAAAGAGAGATGTGGGTGATGGACAAAACCAGGGGAAGGACCCCTCCCAACCTTCTTCTGTCACAAAGCTCACAGTCCTTTCTTCCTGAGGAGAAGAGGTGGTTGGGGGTGGGGGGGGCTAGCCCAAAAAACAAAACAAAACAAAAAGTGGAAATAAAAGCCTGTAGCCTAAAACAGCTCCCGGAGGGAGCAAAGGACCCTGCTTCCTGCTCTTTTGCAAGGCAGAAACGGACTGGGAAGCTGGTGCAGGGGTAAAATCCTCCCCTCCCACTAGCAGTGGCTGTAATAATCTGGATCTTGCCAACTGCTGAACGAGTACAGACATACCACATTCATTCTGACTGTCCACCCTGCAAAAACAGAGAACACGCTAACAATTCTGGCATTAGAAAAAAAGGATAATGCAATTTTAGGCTGCATTAGCAGAAGCATTGGGGTCGATCCCATGCCGCACAGACCGCCGTGCAGAGGATGTGCAGCACGCAAGCATGGATGTGTGCGTAAATTGCGCGCACCCCTGGCCTGTGGCGCCCGTGCAAACTGTGAGGTTGTGCTTGAAGGGCATGGGATCGGCCCCACTGCCTCCAAGTCAGTGCAGGTAACAATTATACTCCTTTTAGCACTGGGCAGCCTTCACCAGAAGAACTGTATCCAGTTTGGGGTATCTCATTTTAAGAAGGGCATCAACGAACTAGAGTGGGTTCAGAGGAGGGTGACAAAGTTGATAAAGGGTCTAGAAAACAAGTGTAATGAGGCAAGGCTGAAGGAGCTGGCAAGGAGATTAAGGGGAAACATGACAGCAGTCTTCCAATATCTAAAGGGCTGCCACCAAAAAGATGGCAAGGATCTGTTTTTCACTGATACAGACACAAATTACTGGAAGGTACATTTTTATTAGATATCAGGAAAAGTTTGCTAGCACTAAGAGCTGTTTGACAATGGAACAAATTGCCTTGGGAGATAGTAGTCAGCAAAACTCACAACTGCCTGGAAGTCTGAGAAGAGGGGCAAAGGGGCAGTCACTGAGGCTGGGGGAAGGGGACTGCTGGGGCAAGGAGCAATGAGGCACTGGGGTAGGTCTTACCTGAGTAGGACAAAGTATACCAGGAAGCAAGGAGGGGGCTAACAGGTACGTCCGATAGCTCTGCGGACAGGGCAGGACACACTGACATCACACAGACACGCTTACCAGACCCTGCCACCTTGCCATATGCCACTCAGCCTCAACCCAAGTGACCCAAGATGGAAGTTGACCATGGACCAGAAGTCTCCCACACCTGATTTAGACAAATACTCTTGCCATTAATCTTGAAATTCTTAGATGGAAATTCCTTGGAGCGATTAACCCTCTTTTAAATGTAAAAACAGGAGTAGAAATAGTAGAATGATACAAGAAATATTATAGTATTTCCAAACTGTAGGTTCTTAATATCTTGCAAAAAAAAAAATCTGTTTTGTGAGGCCAAAAAATCTGGACAAACCAGACTACTTGGGGATGTTTGTTCTAAAGGTCAGAATTTATTTACATAAGAACCTAATAAGTGCCATACTGGGTCAGACCAATGATCCATTGAGCCCAGCATTCTGTCTCGGACAGTGGCATTCTTGGTTGCTTCAGCGAAGTATTCAAGGGGCCATAATATAAAAGGAGTGATCCTTCCACTGCTGTTCCCTCACAGATCCTGACAGTTGGAGGTTGCATCCCCCAACCTATTTTTTTTTAAAAAAGCATACAGGACAGCAGAATATGCAACACTTACTGTGCTATTCCTCTGAGATTGGAAAGCAGATATTCACTGACAATGGGAATAAGCTGCTTTGCAGTTTCATCAAGCAGGTCACACTCAAGCACATAAAGAATTCCATGCAGAGCTCCAATCCGGCTTGGCATATGGGTGCTGCGTAGTGTCGATTCCAACAGACGGCTTACTGGCTCTGCTACAGCTTTATCCTATTGTACGCAAACAAAGCCACATGCTAACTCAAAGCTGGACCAATTGAGCACTGTGCTGACTCATTACTCATTAGTTACTAAAGAGCACAAAAAAGTTGCACATAGCATAGGTTTTACAAAACAATATTTAGATAAATAATCAATCTAAAGTAAAGTTGAATGACTAAGGCAAATTTGAAGGATATAATTTCACTACAAATTGTACCATTTTCATTATAAAAATTGTCCTTCCATAAATAGACATTATAACGCTAAACCTGTGGAAGAATGTTACCAACTTCTTGTAATGTAACTGGCAAGTCAGAGGTCACAGCACTTCATGGTACTGACACCTGTAAACAGGCTCTGACCATTATCCTCTAAAATAGAGTACATAGGAGTCAACCTCAGGTGATCAGGACCCCTCCATTGGCTCTGGAGTTCTAAGCCTGGACCCCTCCTGCTGTGTGTCCGCTTTAGGGCATCTCAGCAATTGGTTTAGGGGCTAGAGAGAGGAACACTATTTAGAGAGCCTTCTCCACTGCACTTGATCAACTCTCCTACCCATCTCCGCCCTGTAGAGAAGGCCTGGGGCACTGTCAAGCTCTACTTCCCAGAGATGGTCTCTAAGGGGCTGGCCCCCCCTCCCTACTCTGTGATCAATTGGACACTAGCTTCTGTTCCACCAATGGATGACGATCTATCTCTTGGCTGCCCCTGCTTCAACAAGTGTCTAACAATGGTCAACCTTGCCTTTGACATCTCCTGACGACAACATTAATGCACTTGTAGGATGACACAGTTCAGCAACAGAATACAACTGTCCGCCTCCTGAATGGGAAGAAGCAGCAAGCACAATAATGCATGCACATTTTCTTGAGGCAAATCAAGGCACTTGAAAGCCCAATATGAATCAATACCTGAATGACTTGAGTTCTGAGCACTTACTCAACACTTCATTGTAGCAGTTAAGGTTAACTGGGAAACCCTATTGGAGCAGAAGGATGAACCTTGCTCTTGAATTCACTCCCTTCAGATTTCAAATACAGTAACATTCAGAACACAGTTAAATTGATTTAATTTCCTTGCTTCCAAACTCCAATTCTTGACATTATAAAAAAAGAACAGATTTGAAAGTCCAAAAAATTATGCTGCTACCAGCATGAAAAGTCCACAACTAAATATATCATTTCTTCATAGCAGAAAAAAAGTAGTCAATGAAAACCCAAACAGTAGTAAATTACTACACTTTATATGGCTGAAAAGCAGCAAATTCCTACCATTCCAAGAACAGCAGCTGCCTTACACGTTGCTGGTACCAAGTACTGAATGAGAATTTCATCTTCTGATGGATGCACCTTCCGCAGTTCTGTCAGGGTTGTGTACATCATCTCAAATTGATTCCTTTCTGTAAACAAGTCAGATACTGCCAGAAGCTGAAAAAACATTAAAAAAAAAAAAAAAACGGTAGGGAAAGGAAAAAAAAAACCTTTCACCAAGTGAAAACATCAGGCTGCCCCCTTTTAAACACAGATTACACCTTAGGAAAAATAATTGAGCAGCTTTTTTCTTATGCCAGATGATATAAAAGCTTTTAGTATTAAAGCTATAATAAAATTAGAGCTAGCTTAATCCAACAAAGGCTTGATAAGACAATAGGAAAAATTTGTAGCAGGATATCATGCATGTTTTAAATGCATGGTGTTCCTACAGATCATATGTTCCCTACTCTAAATATGATTATTGGCTTCCAATCAAATGACAAAAGTAGAAAAAACTACTGGAACTATTTATTATTTATTTATTTCATTATATTTCTCAACCGCTTCCTCTTGCCCACATGGGCAACTCGGAGCGGTTTACAATCCAGCATAAGGACTAGAAAGGGCAACTGGGATTCTTACCGGTGAATTGCCCTTCTGTGGCCCTCAAGGGAGTTTATTAGGACCCAAGGGAGAACGCTCCCTGGGTCCGAATAAACGGACCTAGGACCATAGAAGATAAGTATACCAGTTCTGTGTTTAGAATCCTGTGGTGAAGTACGTACTCATAGCTTCCTGAATTATAGTAGGTAGGCAAAAAGGGAAAATTTCATTTTCAAGTTTGTTTCTATTGTACTCATTTGTAATTTGAGTGCATGTGGCTTCTGCTAACAATACAAATCTTTCAACACTAACATATCTAAATCAAAAGTTTTCCTACTGAATTTTAATTGGTCACCATTACAATGAAAGGATACATTGTCAAATTAATGACATCTCCACAAGACAGTTTTTCTGAAGTATTTTAGGGAAAAGTTAATTTGTAAGCTCTCCATAATCCTCAAGCGTGTCATAAAGCAGACACATTAATAATGGTACTGAAAAAATATAAGACTTACGGATCGCACCACTTCACTAATCAGAATGACTGGTGTCTTCTTGCTAGGACTGGATGGCAATATCCACTGACTGTACAATTCAAGCAAGAACTGAGAGCAAGAATGTATATCGACCCCAGCCCGGTGTTTCCTTTAAACCAAAGAGCAAGGATTACAACCTCAACACAAGAAGCCCTTTAAATTCATTACAATTCATTGAGCTCAAAGGGAACATATGATTCCCTTTTCTGAATTCAGAACACAGCTCCTAGAATTGAGAGTATGTTTACATGGTTTAAAAAAATGTAAGAGACCTGGAATTGATAGGAGAGGTTGGTGGAGAAGAAGGAACAGGCATATCACTCTCATCTTCTTCATCTTCATCCCACTCCTCTTCTCTCAATGGTGTGATGTTATTTCCTAGCCACACTGAGCGTATAGAGACCTTAAAGACCAAACAGCAAAACTTGATCAAAAAGGCTTAGATACTTTTCAACTTAGAAGCTGGTAAAAGATTAAAACAAAGGAAAGATACAACCAATTTATATTAAGACGACAAGCAAGGAAATCTAATGTAGTATCTCAAAATATGATTTTAGGAATTTTAAACTATCATATTAATTTCTATAGTAAAACATGTTGCATGTGCAGCATACAAAGATACACAAGCAATACACTGCACATGCTGTAAATTCAGGGAAGCATGGCAAACACATAGCTATATTGGTAACAATCATATCAGTATACCAAGGTACAGAATAAGCACATTATACATGAATTTAAGAGCAAACTCTACCCCAAATTCTCTAATAAATTATTATCTTTTGTTAAACAAACAGTTAAAAATGCTATGAGATAACCAGGAAGGTAAAAGAGAATATGCGTTGTAGAGGTCTCTAACCCAACCCTGACTTGGGTTAGGTCCCCAACTTCAGGAAGCCTGACTCCTCTTTTCTGACAGAGTCCTACTCTTAAGGGAAACCATGACATCACACCAAATAATTTTAGGATAACAGCAGCAGCAGCAATCTCCTGAGAAAGGGGGGGGGGAACTGGATGGAGGGAAGCTATTTAACAGTGGGGAAAAGTAGAATCAGTGAGAGAAAGGGGAGATGAAAAAATAAGAGTAGAAGGGTAGGTGTAATGGCTTCCATCAGGAGGTAGGGGGGACCCCAGATCCAGTCTCACCTTAGCCAGGAACTTACTGGGTGACCTTGGGCCAGGCACACTCTTTTCTCAGCCTAAACTACCTCACAGGATTGTTGGGAGGATTAAAAGTTGTATTATAACTAAAGCGCTTCAAGTAACATGGCAGGGGGCGCTATATAAAAATAAAGATTATTATTGGGTCTGTAGTTTGCTGGGTTTAAAAGTTTTTCCTTTTAACATTCCCCATTAAATCTGTATTCAAAGCCTGATATTATGGAGTGGCAGGTGCCGCACAGGTCAGGGTGTAGTCTCAGTTTTAAAGCATGAACATTCTATTGCTTATAAAATCGGCACTACTTATCCTATTTGTCCAGACTTTGGTTGAGAGGACTGCTTGGTGAGGGCTGGAACCTGGCCAAATTTCATACACATTGGACAAAACACAAAGATGATATGGTGGTTTAAATAGTGGAGGTAAAAATGCGGGTTAAAGACACTTCTTATATGAAACGGAAAGTCTACTTTTGGGATATTTTACTGACCTTTAGTGTTGTTAGATAATTTGGGGCTGCTTTCTTGCTCATTCTACTTTTTAAATGTTCAAAATCTGTGTCATGGTTTAAAAGTTTAAAAAATGCAAAGTTTTCATTTTAGCCTATGAGATCATTCATAACATGCACGTTAAGCCCCTCACCTGCCTACTTGCTGTGAAGGTGGACCGAGCGGGGGCTGGGAAGCCACAGCCGCAGCTGTGATTGGTCTGGTTCCGCCTGTGGCCTCTTGCCCGCAGTTGTTTTCTGGTTGTTATCCAGAAATTGAAAAGGGGACCTTTGGGGACTGGGTTCGGCTAAGAAGAAGCGTGTGTGTGTGGAGATTTAATGGCTCTGTTCAGCTGGGAAGGTAGAGGTGCGGGGGTGGGTTTAGGGGCTGGGCTCTGGCTGGGAGTGGGGGTTCAGATCCAGCCCTGGGATCCCACACGCCAGGAGAGCCAGAGATGTGGCTGGCCTCATACTCCCACGGAACTTGCTCTGCAAAGTCTCCAGTTGAGGAGAGTAGCCTCCTGCCAGCAACCCAGGTCTAGGGGAAAGTTCCTAGCCAGTGCCGCGGTAGCAGTGCTTGCTCAGCGTGGAAGAGGGGATGAAGAACTTTCTCCTGGATGTGAAGTTCCCCTGGGGATGGGGGGGGCAGCCACACCACTACCGTCCCTGCCATGCGGGATCCCAGAGCAGCAGGAGCTCCAGCGCTAGCACTGTGCCCTAATGGACACAGCAGCTGTGGAAGCCTGTCCCCTGGCTCTCCTCCCTTGGCTTGGGGGTGGGAATGTGGCTGCGGTTTATCGCAGCCAGGGGGAAAGTTCCTCACCAGTGCCGCAGCATCTGTGCTCCCTCTCCTCTTCCTCCTGGGCAGTGGCAGCAGCGCCAGAAGCAGTTTCGCTTGGCTGCAGGATCTGCACTGGGGAGACAGCAGCGTGGCTGGGGCTGTCCCATGGGGAATGTCCACTGTGGACTCTCCAGCTAAGGAAAAGAGGTATCGCCGCCACCAGGGAAGAAAAAGAGGGGGGCCACTCCTGCCATGGGACATTCTGCTCCAGCTGTGTCAAGTCAGGGTGTGGAGGGGCGCAAGGAACTTTTCCCTGGATCTGGGTCGCTTACCAGGGGCAGCTGCTCCCCTCCACAGGGAAATTTCCTATGGGGATGGCCCCAGATGCACCGCTGCCTACCATGCTGTGTGGCATCCAAGGGCAGCCGAAGTCCCCAGTGCCATACACCCTAAGGTAAGGGACACAGCAAGTTTGGAAGCTGGTCTTCCGGTTTCCCACATACCCTCCTTTCCCCGTGTGGCTGGGTGGGTGCAGAAAGTGGGGGCAGCAGCTAGGAGGGGGAAGGAGGAGAGGGGGGCCTACAGGGAAGGAGAAGATGGGAGGGCCGAATGAGGATTAGTGTGAAGGCAGGAAAGGGTGGGGGCCAAACCGAGGCTATAGGGAAGAAGGAAAGGGTGGGAGGAGTGAACGGGGGCTAGGAGGAAGAGAGGAGAGGATGTGGGGTGAACAGGAAATAGGGATAATGAAGAAAGGGTGTGAGGCCAAACAGGGGCAATGGAAAATGCAGGAAAATGTGGGGGTAAAGAAGGTAGGGATAAGGAGGAGAGATTGGGGGGCAAAGGCAGGAGAGGGTGGGGACAACAGTGAAGGCAGGAGAGGGTGCAGAGGTGAACCGGTGAATACACACAGAGACATACACACACAGTATATATTATCTTGTTTATTTTTGCATAATGGTTACACTGCTCATCATTGTACTGCGCCAGCAGGAAGAATTTTCTGCATTGTATTGTATTCCTCAAAAACCTTGGAAATTCTATGAACAAAAGGCTTTTGGTTTAAGAAAGGAATTAAGGTGCTTACAAATTCAATCATGCTGTAAAAAGCATGTTAAGACTCCTGCCTTAACTTCCGTGTCATGTAAGCAAGTTGTACAGTCTTGCATATTGTGCTCACTTACAACTTAGCATCTAAGTCACTATCCTGCATTCCCCTCATGGACAACCCAAGATGTGTGGAAAATACAATTAGCAGTATCTCTGATACAGTAAGGGTGTGTGTAGAATGACACACACAAAAAAAAGAAATAAAAAAACAGGAGAAGACGTATAATAATAGGGACCGACACTTTGGCTAGGTCTTTCAGCCCCAATACTCTTCCTCAGCAGGTTGGGGCCAGCAATCCCCTTCTTTCCCTTTATCCTTTCATTTGGGTTGGGGAGAATGGTACAGCTGACTACTGGAAGACTTGTATGTGGGGGGAAGAAGGTTGATGGATATGGGATGTGTACACGCAGACAAGAGAAGTGAGGGAAGTGCTGTTATTGGGAGGGGGAAGCCAGGTGTTGAGGTGTGTTTATGGAGGACAACGCAGAGGAATAGGTGATATATATGCATCAACGAGGTGAGGAGCAGGCAAGGATAGGGGGAAGTGTATGTATTGGAAAGAGAAGAGAAGCGTTGGGAGGTTTGTATATTTGTGGAGAACCACAGCCTCCCCCCCATCAAAGTTGCTATTCTGCACTCTGCTCACAGACAACCCAATATGTGTGGAAAATACAATTAGCAGGATTTCTGATACATAACAGGAGTAAGGGTGTGTGTGTGGAATGACAAAAAAAAGAAAGAAAAAAACAGGAGAAGACGTACAATAATAGGGACCAAGGAAACGGGAACTAGAACAACAGGGATCCAGCTATGTGAACTGGGTGGAATGATCGGAGTGCTCTCCACGGTATCCTATCACTCAGGGGCGGCTGGTGGGTTTTGAGGGGCCGGCGAGCCGGTGGGCAGAGCCAGGGGGATGGTGGGCGGAGCCAGGGGGACGGTGGGCGGAGCCTGGGGGACGGTAGGCCAGTGGAATGGCATAACCCAGCAGCAAGGAGTTCCCAGGGTTAACATCGGATGGAAGAAAACAGTCTGCATGCACATCAAGCTTAAAATAAATAATGTATAAACCCCAAACACAGGAAAACACAGAAAACACTGGCAAAACACAGCAGCAACGAGTTCCCAGGGTTAACATCAGA
>QEPC01011572.1:375034-406374 GCA_003113815.1 Sphenodon punctatus | reverse complement strand
GCCCGCCCCCGTAAGGAGACGGGCCACAGCATTCTGCACCAGCTGCAGCCTCCGGACCAGCTTCTCGGGCAGCAATGGCACATGGCACTATGATCCAAAGAGAGAAAAGACTACCAGCAGCAGAGACAAATATATTTTTCCCCTCAATCCAACCTAGGTATTGTATAACAGTGTAAACAGACAACACATAAAAGCATTGTAACAAGAAGACCATCAAGGATAGTTTTAATTATGAGCTCTATTTTCAGAAACCTGCTAAATGGAAATAAAAACTCAGTCCAGGCCGAAAACTGTTCCAACAAGGTCTGAGCCCAGAAACTAGTTTTGTTTGGGTACTGGTTTATAGTAAGGGATGATGGAGTGGGGAGGATGCACACGTTTAAAAAACTCAATTTGGCTATTTGAGTTGATGAAAGTTCTCTCTAAATGAGTGTCAGGGCACAATCCCCATTCATCCAGGTGCACAGGGGGGTTCCATGCATGCTTACAATTTAGTCAGAAGAACACACTGAAGTGCTAACTATGCAGAGAGGCCATGCTGGGCTCGGAGGCGATTCGAAACAACAACAAAAATTAATAATTGTAACTTTGACATAGTGCGCTCCTGCCATGGCACTAGAAGCACTTCACGCAGAACTAATTAACACAACTTTTAATCCTCACAAGCGGAGGGAATATTGTGACTGGTCCAAGGTCACCCAGTGAGTTTCTGGCTAAGGCGAGACTTGAACCTGGGCCTCCCCCTATCTCCTGGTCTAGGTACTGCGCACTTAGCCACTCCATCACACTGGTGCAAGTGACTGTGTCATCGGCAATGATGGCTCTTCCTGCAAATGAGGATTTGAGGCCCAGTGAAATTTAGAGTGGCACTTCAGCATGCAACGTTTATTTAACACATCACAAACCCCCTTGAGCACATGGACAAATGAGAATTCTGCCCTAAATGATGACAAATGTTTTTTTGTTTGTTTCATCTTTTTAGAACCGTGTATTTTGAGCAAGAAATTTCTAATAGGCAGAATATGCAAAGAATTGTAGAAAAGTCAGACACATGTGAAACAACTTCCACAACCGCATACCAATCTACTTTTTGAATAGCTTTAACCTTAAAAAAGCAAAGGAAATTCAACGCACAAACATGCAACCCCCTACATTTAACAGAGCACTCTGTGTATGAACTGCAGCCCTCATATGCAAGAGAAAAACAATTGCATAATGCGCACATTGTATGTCCTCTAGTGTTTCACCTATCTGAAAAAGCTACATGAAATGCTCAAGACACCTTATTAAAAACTGAGGCCATGACACATCTGAAGTTTTCAAAAGGAGTCTGCAAGTTGGAATGCACAAAAGCATTAGAAAGTTACAACCTATGAAAAACTTAACTTTAATTTAATCAACATAAAAAAAGTCCTTACTGAATTTATCCTTCTTCCCAGCCACATAAATTCACTTTTGGGCTGAAGCCTTGGGTTTTGTTTTTGTTGTTTTTTACTTTGATAACTACATAAAAATGGGAGTTATAGTAGACATTCCGTTTAAAAACATAACTATAGCCTAGTGAATGAGAAAGGAATCAGTTTTCTTGTAGGATACACAAGAAATGCCTTGTAAATGTGCAAAAATTTGGGCCTCTACCATAAAGGAGCTTACTCTTGAGCAGCTACTCACAAATGTTTTTAAGATTAGGGATTTAAGTTTGGATACAGTAAACTGAACTATTCTCATTTCTGAAGAGAAACACGTAACACTTGTCCATAGACAGACAAAGTAATCAGAGGTTCTTCTAGTCTTACTCAATACCAACTTGCACAGTTTAGATCCTTTAACAGCAGCAAAAAAAATTCTATTTGAAACTCCCAAGTTTTACGAATGGGCCTAACTCAAAAGAAACATCTATTCAAGAAAGTTTAAATGTAGATGTAGAATACTTAGGCCTTCCGACAAACAGTGAATTTGATGTACTTGGGTCTTTCTTCTGTTTTACACCCAAAATGTTCACATGAAACATAGTACTAAACTGATGTTATTCAGTAGCAGGAAGTGTGTACTACTGGAAAATCAGGAGTACATACTCCGCTTCGGTTTGAACTTCTTGTATGAGTGAACACTTATCAAGGTGAGGATGGCCATCAAGCATTCAGGCAAACAGCGTAAAGCTAAGTGGAGTAGTTAGTTTGATTTAATAAAATAGAAGAAGTTACTTCAATTTACCTCAGTTGAAAAATGGGATCAAAATTACAGATAGTTCATAGTGGTTACTGCTAACATTTATTTAAACTGTTGGAAGTATCATGTTCCCAAACCAGAAAAGCTATTTGGGAACTCAAAACCCCCAAATTTTGGTCCTAATCCTGCAAACGTTTAACAACTGACAGACTTAAGTCAATGAGACTGTGTGCATGCTGCTGTCTGTAGCATCAGGGTATTACATAGTTTTCAATAAGGATTTAAGATTTTACTTAGCTAAGTGAATCTAAATTGGATGTTAATAAGGCTACTTAAGATGAACTTTCAAGAATAAAGACAAAAGGTTCAAAACTTTGGGCTTGATGTATTAACTTCAACAAACCTGTCCTAGTTTATAGCCCATGTTTCCCATTTCTCGCTCAGTATTGAACTGCAGTAAAAGCTTTTCCTGGCTGATAAGAGTACCTAAAATAAAAAGACAAAGGACTTTTTAAACAAATGCCTAAATAAACTTGAAAACAATTTTAATTTTGACAATTTTCAGAATAACTCATTTATACTGAGTGTCTTGAACTTTTTTGCCGTTATTATACTTTTTTTCTTCTTCACGTAATACAGTTCCTTACCGCAGCAAGAGAATCTCCCTATTTGAAGTTGACTGTTGGGTTAATTACACCCAGTGCTCCAAAAGAGCAGCAGCAGTAATACAAATGTTTCAGTACAGCTTCCTCTGTATAAACAGTAACACTACTCATCTGAATCACTACCTGGTTGTGATTCTACCTGGTTGAGAAACTTTCAAAAACGACTGTAATAAATGCAACCGAAAGCAACACTGAACAATGTACATGAGAGGATACAGCTTATTGTCCGGCAATACAAAGACGTTCACAATCAAGAAACTATCTATTCTCACACACAGGAGAATCCTCTAGCCTGAAAGCTGAGTGTTAGATAGTCCAAACAGGAGAAAAGAGGGAGTGTTTTCATAGAGTATTTAAGGAAGACACAGCTGACTACAACAGTCAGCAACTGAAGGAAGCATCTCCAGAAGATGCAACATCCACTTTGTAATGCTTTGTGGACAATCAAAGGGAGCTGCTTTCAGGGGCAAAAAAGCAAAAACAAAGACTGTGGGGATTAGTCCCTTCCTTAATTTCTGGCCTCCCTCCCTTGCTATTTCAGCCCCTTCATTTCAGGGGACGGGTTTTTGGAGATGGGGAAGTGATCAAGGAAACAAGAGTTCCCTCTTCTCAACTTTGGTCTGTTACTCCACTAGTTGCTTTGCAGATCTTTTCATACAATGCTCTTTTCACTTTAGTCCAATAAGTGGAGATGGATCTTCTAGAAAATGTTGAAAGACTGGAGGATGGAGATCTCCCTGCTTTCACAAAGGTTTACAAAATATTAATCTAATGCAGGAGGTGACAGCTTGAAGTCTTGACACCCTGATTCCTTTCAGCATAAACAGACATACAGCATCACCCCTTCTTTACTATTCTTCATACAGAATTTAATGGCTGTACAGACAATCGGGCCATTTTAATTTATTTTTTGCAAAAATGAGTAGGCTTTAGAAAAAGAAAGCTAAAGTGATGTTATGATTCATAGGTTAGAGAGGTAGCACCTAGAAAGAAAATCTTCTAGCATTTCTAAGCACCACCTTATTCAGGACAAATTAATGAAGAGTTTCTTGATGGATAAAGCACTGAGTTCATTGATGCAACATGCTGAAGTAACAGCAAATCAAAAAGATCACCTTAATGGAAAGAAAACACAAGGAAATAGCAGCTATGGACACAAAGCAAGTGTGCATTGCATGCTCCAAAAACAATCCGTTTCCACTGGGCAACTAAAGGTGCAGACAAGACACCAAATTGAGGACCTGGAACACATGAGGATGGCAGAACAAGTCAGTGATGTTGCAAGAAGTATCTTACAAAAGAGAGGATGCTATTAGGTTTCTGGGTCTTTTTCTGAGTGAGTGAGTGAACTTTGGATTTACTCTTGGTTAAGTCAAGGGCTGATTTAAGCCAAGGTGGGGAAAATTAAACACTGAAACACAAACTGAGGAACAGTATGAAGCAAGTGAATCACAGTTTTTTTCCTAAGGGTGAAGCCACATGAGAGAGTGGGGAGGCAACCATGGCTTTGGGTAGCCTTACCCCACACTCTGGACAGTGCCAGGTCACACAATCCAATGCATGTGGCTGGCACCTACCAGATGCATCCCTGCTCCAAGGTGGGGGAAGCAGCTGGATGTTATGCAATGCATCCTCAGAAAAATTCCATGGACACATTGTAGAGAAGCCTTAGCCCAACTAGGATAAGGCTGCCCAAGGCAGGGCAACTCGTGTGCCCAGGCCACGTTTGCCCCACAACGCAGGGAGCACTGCTGTAGGGCCTTGAGCAGCAGGTGCTGTCACCAGCTGTGTGCAGTCACGTCACAGCCGGAAGCAGGATCTCAGTCAGGCTGGGGGTGGGGGAGGTGGGCCAGAGTTGGGCACCAGCTTGTGCGGCCGGCGCTGCAGCTTGCCCCAGTTGTGGCAGCAGCCCAGCTTCCCATGCAGCATGGCAGCAATGCTCGCATGCCACACGGGCACGTGGGGATTGGGCCTTCACAGCTTGTGAGACTGCACCCTCAGTGCTCCCAATCCTTGTCCACAGTATCCTTGCGGACTATGGCACCCTCCACTGAGATTATGGTCTTTCTAACCAGAGGGAAACTTGGAACCAGCTTTGAGCACAAGGTCAAAGTCTTGGCCTGCTTATCCTTAGATCCTTACAGATGAAGGAAAAAGTTTTCTCAGCAATAGGTCTCTTAAGGGAAGGGCCCTTCTGCATCAACCACTTCTGCAAGAAGTCTCTTTAGAAAAGTTCATTCAAGGGGAGTCTTCCTCTATACCGAGAAAACTTTGCAACCTTGGGAATAAGGGAATCTACCTCACCTTGACCCAGCAATGTAGTCCCTGAGTCAGAATTTCCTGTGGAGGTGGAAGTGGTTGAAAATTGGAAATGAAAGAGGAAGAGGTCATCCACAAGGCAAAGGATTTCTTATGCAGTGCTTGGAGTTCTTGTGGAATCTCCTTTCTGAGCAAAGCAGTAGAAAGGGAAAGGATTTCAGAAAAGTTATTTGTAATTCAAGGGCTCTACTAGGGAAGCCATAAAGTCATTTGTCTGAATCCTCTTTCCTTCTGCTTCCTCACTGGTCAGAAAGAGGAGGGCACACAAAAAGTCCTAACTGGAAGAAGATGGTATTGCCTGGTTGGTCTCCCACCAAACCTGCTCCCTCATGGTATCCAAAGGGGAGGGCAGATTTTATTTAGGAGTAGAGACTGAATGGGTAAGTATTCTTTGCAAGGAGATAGGCAGGATATTGAGGGCATTGGGATCAAGTAAGGAACTGCTGGCACTAGAAGCACGGAGCTGGAAGGTAGAGCAACCTTGCAAAAGCAGGGATGGTCTCTTTCAACTTCAGTTCAGTCACATGCCCTATGGGTCCTAGCTTTCCCCCCACATCTGACACAGGAGAGAGACAGCAAATGGGTTAATAAAGAGTCTTCAGTCTTCCTTCTAGACACACTGTGGGTGCAAATATTATGCTGGGGGAAAGGAGGGAGTCAGTTTCCCCCACTGCCATGTGGTTTGCACAGAAACACATATTGACAGACCCTATTTGTGGCCTGAGGGAAAGGAGAGGAGGGAAACAGTGGCTGATGTTCATAGAAAAGAGTAAGGGACGCTCTTACTAATCACCCTGCTAAGCCCCATGAAGCTGAGACCTAAAGGACTTCCTTTGAAGAGCTGCACCAACAAGATGTCTCATGTGGCAGTAAAAGCAGCAGCTTGTGCAGTGGTATAATTATGGGGTCTATATTGGGAAAAGGGAGCTATCAGCACCAAAGAATTTCCTAGTGCTGCTGCTGCTTCTGTGGGACAGTGGTTAACCCAGGTATGTCAGCTTTGGATTACTGTAGTCTCCTGAGTGAAAGATGGCGCCATTTCAGGCCCAGACTCTTCTGTGGAAGCAACCACTAGATACATACCTGTAGTAGCAGGAGAAAGAGATGGAACAGGGTCCCATTCTTGATATAAGTGGTGCGTGGCAATGTTGTCTCTCTTAGATACCATCGCTTGGATTTCCTGTTCGACAATTCCTCTGATAACACTTAACTTCCTCCCAAACCTGAAATTACAACAAACTAAGTTTTTGCTCAACACACATTCCTGTAAAACTAAATACGAAAATAATTAGTTTACTTATCATAGCTGCACATTCATTGCATGCACTACTTTCACAGTAATGTTCTCTTTTGAAGTATGAATTTTCTGACTTTAGCTGCTTAAGACAAGCTAAATATTTTTGGGATCCTAACATCAACCAAAAGCCAAACATCAAACAAGATTTCAGACTTGCTTAAAGTCCCATGAAAAATTCTCCCAATTAGGCTACTGATTTGCAAATACGAGAGATTAAGCTAGAACAACAGGTATTATTCTTAAAGTTTTCCTCACTAGAACATAGGAAATATGCGGTGTATTTATGAACTATATATATTATATATTAAGATCTATATTAAGAATAGGGTTGAAACTCAGGGCTTGGATTTACTTGGAATTGACCGAGTATCAAGACATTCAGTTTTGTTTTGCTGAGTTCTGAATGGCCAAGGAATCAGCCCACCACTCAGAATTCGGCAAAATCCTTGGCTGAGGAAATGCTCAGAAAGCTCTCTGGGAGCATGCTGGACATGCTCAGAGAAACTGCATTCAAAGAAAAAACGGCCCCACTCCGAGTCCACAGCAGCACACCAGACTCGTGTGGCTTTTAGGTGAGTTTGCTGTCCTACTTCCCTGTCTGCCTCTTCCCTGCCCCCAGCTGTCCTTTGTCCCCCACCCTCTTCCTGTTCCCTGCACCCGAGATCCTGAGCATTCACTGAGTTCTCAAGGAGGGGTCTGAAAATTCAGGCCCAATCCTCTAAAACTTGGAAATGCTTGCAAATATTATTTAAAAGATTTGGTACACCTTTAATTAAGAACTAACAGTCAACTACTTACTACACATACTCATAGAACTCCATGTTGTTTCAGGAGCAGGTGAAATACCTTGTATCCAGAGCTTTTAAAGCCTTGTTGCGGGGCTGCTGCTCCAAGCAGCTTACAGATGGATTGCCTGCAACAGGTATTGTCATTGCACTCAACACCAAGGAAGTTATGGCTTGTACTGCAAGAACGTTAATTTGGGTCCTTTCTGTGTCTTCCTGCAAAATCAACATAGTGTATGTTAAACAGAAATAAGGCAAGGCTCAAGGGTCAACCAAGGTCTAGCCCTTTCCATCTGTATCAGGAGAATACACCATTTGAGGTAATGAATGATCTCTGCATTCAATATCCCTAGTGGAAGGCAGCACATAGAAAGGAGAATTGGTAACCTACCTTTCGGTGAATTCCTTTCTCTCTTACACTCCTTATCCTCCTCCTATTGGGTAGCTCCGCCGCTGGCCGATAGGAGGCAGATGATTCTTTTTCTTATGTGCATGCGCCTCCAGAGCTACCCGGCCTCCTCAGTCTGTATCATAGCCGAGTGCCCTTGTAAATCTACCTCTTACACAAAAACAAAACTAGAAAAACCATTGAGCAATACTGGTGAACCCTAATGTGAGTATAAAACCAGGAATATCCGGTACCTAACTGAGATCCCCTAACTGTCTAGGATCTAAGCCCGAAGAAGAGACTGTGTACTGGGAAGTAGAAGACTTACCCCCTTATGACCGGATGTTCCCTTTTGCTGTCTGGCAGGGAGGGCCGGAGGAGGATAAGGAGTGTGAGAGAGAAAGGAATTCACCGAAAGGTAGGTTACCAATTCTCCTTTCTCCTCTTACCTCCTTCTCCTCCTCCTGTTGGGATATACCCAAGCAGTCCTCCTTTTTACGGGTGGGAGTCGACAGCACTGGAAGAATCCAGTACCGACTGCAGCACCCGTCTGCCAAACGCCGCCCCCGCCAACTGAAAAATATTAATCTTCTAGTGCCTCAATAAAGGTGTGAAGGGACACCCATGTTGCAGCCTTACAAATTTTCTCATAAGAGGCTCTCGTCTTGAAGGTGTATGAGGTAGCCGCACTACGTACTGAGTGGGCCCAAATTTGAAGGGGAGAAACCCTACTCCTGGCCTTATAAGCCTCTATGATTGAATGCTTCACCCATTTTGACAATAAAGCCTTGGAAGCCTTGAGCCCCTGATATCCTGGCCTAATGTTTACAAAAAACGCTGTGGATTTGCGGAACCCCCGGGTTCTGGCTAGGTATATCTTCAGGGCCTGACACACGTCCAACGTCTGCCAGGATCTCTCTTTGGGATGGACTGGGTTGGGGCAAAATGACGGAAGCAACAACTCCTGGGTTCTATGGAAGATGGAATTGACCTTCGGAATGAAGGCTGGGTCTAATCTAAGAGTCACAGAGTCCTGTTGGAAGATGCAAAAATTTTCTTCCATCGACAGTGCTCCCAGCTCCGACACTCGTCTAGCTGAAGTCACTATCACCAGAAAAACCATCTTTAAAGTTAAAAAATACAAGGAGACATGTTTTAAAGGCTCAAACGGAGGCTTTGTTAAAGCTTCCAGAACCTGATTAAGGTTCCAGGAAGGCACTCTGTGGACTACTGGAGGGAACAGAAGTTTCGCCGCCCTAATGAATCTCCTAACGTGTCTATGGGAAGAAATGGCCCTGTTCCTTGATGCTCTGAGCACCGAGTCTAATGCCGCTGCCTGTCTGGCCAAAGTGTTGGCCCTAAGCCCCTTATCCAAACCCTGCTGAAGGAAGTTCAGGACTTGAGGGACCCCAGCGTTACACGGATCTAGTCCCTTCTGCCGGGACCAGGAGGCGAACATCTTCCAGGTGGTCTGGAAAGCTCTCCTGGTGGCTGGCCTTCTGGAGCTCTGAATACTGTTCAGAACTGCTTCCAAATACCCCTTCTTCCTCAACACTGAGCGTTCAATCTCCATACTGTCAGCTTTAAGGTCTGAATGTCCAGGAATAAGACTGACCCCTGAGCTAGGAGGTTCACCTTTGGAGGGAGTCTCCTGTATTGACCCTGGCTGAGCTGGATTAGTTCTGAGAACCAGGGTCTTCTGGGCCACCAAGGTGAGATCAGGAGGAGTAACGCTTGCTCCTTACGTGCTTTGGCTATAGTTCGCGCAATCAATGGGAATGGAGGAAAAGCGTAGAGCAGGTCCTTGGGCCACGGCTGGTTTAACGCATCCGTTGCCTCCACTTCCCTGCATGCTTCTCGTGACATGAAGCGGGGTAGTTGTGTGTTGTTCTTGGTGGCAAATAAGTCCACGTGGGGTAGGCCGAACCATTTCGATATGTCCTGGAATACTGCCCTGTTGAGACTCCCATTTGTGGGGCTCTAAAACCTGGTGGCTCCACCAGTCTGCTCTTATGTTGTCCTGACCCTTGATATGGAGGGCCTTCAAAGAAGCCGTGTGGGATTGTGCCCATGTGAACAACCTGATCGCCTCTCGGTGCAACTGTGGCGATCTGGATCCCCCCTGATGGTTGACGTATGCCTTCGCCGTCACATTGTCGGTGTATTACAGGAGGTGAGATTGGGTGCCGGTGGGAAACAGCTGCTGCAGGGCGAGTCGTATGGCCTTCAGTTCCAGGAAGTTGATTTGCTGTTGTGTGTCCTTCTGCGACCAAAGCCCCTGTACTGAACGAGTTGTTGTGTGGGCCCCCCAGCCTCTCAGACTGGCATCCGTCGTGAGTATTTCTCTTGTCGGTTCTGAGAGCAGTACACCTTCCTGGAAAGTTGCGGGCCCTAACCACCAAGACATGGATTTCTGTATTTGCCTTAGTATGGGAACCCAGGGATTTAGCCCGATGGTAAGCTCGCGTTGGAAAGGCTTTAGCAGCCTCTGTAAGGGACGTAGGTGGAATCTTCCCCACGTCACCTGGGCTGTGCAGGAGATAAGTAATCCCAGCAGTGATGCTAGTCACTTGAGTCTCATTCGATCGATCGCTCCGAGGATCCTCACCAATGTCTGGATCTTCTGACACCTTGCCTGGGGGACCAGAGTGAGGTCGGAGCTGGTACTGATGATGGTGCCTAGATGTTCCAGTCTCCACGTCGGCGTGAGGTGACTTTTCTCCCTGTTTATCAGGAACCCATGCTGTTCCAGGTACTTGATTGTCCTGTTGAGGTCCGCCAGTGCCTTGTCCGGTGTGTGGGCCCGGATCAGAAGATCGTCTAGATACGGGGTGAATATGTATCCCTTCCGTGCGGAGGTTCGCCACCAGTGGCACCAGCACCTTGGTAAACATCCTGGGGGCAGAGGACAGGCTGAAGGGAAGGGCCCTGAACTGCCGATGTTCGTTGTTGTAGGCAAACCTGAGCCACCTCCTGTGAGGGGCCCAAATTGGGATATGCAGGTATGCCTCCCTGAGGTCCAGAGACACTAACCAATCGTCCCTCTGGATACTGCGACAAATGGATGATACTGTCTCCATTTTGAATTTTCTTTTTCTTACATGGCGGTTGAGGGCTTTTAAGTCCAACACGGCTCTCCATTTGCCCAGCTTTTTTGCGACCAGAAATAGAATCAAGTAAAGCCCTGAGTGTCGACGGGAAGGTGGAACCCTTTCTATGGCCCTGGCATCTGCTAGCCTCTTGATTTCGCAGGTCATTGCGAGGTGTTTTGGCGCGTCCTTTGACCTTGGGGATGTCAGGAATCTGGTACTGGGAGTGCTCTCTAACTCGATAGAACAGCCCCTTTCCACGCAAAAGAGGACGCAGGAGTCTGTGACCGAGTGGATCCATTCCTCGTGGAACTGCTGGAGTCTGCCCCCCACCTGGGAGTCGGCACAGTCATGCTTCCTGTCTTGCCTGACTGGGGGCGGGACCCCTAGCTCTGCGTCTATCGGACCGCCCTGCTCTGAATCCCCTTCCCCGTAAGGAAAAGTTGGGGGTGTAGGCTCTTTGAGATTGTGACTGAAATCTTCTGGAGGTGCCTCCGAAACCCCTGAACCGAAAGGAATGCCCCCGAAAGGAACCTCTCTTTGTGGTCAACTGCTGGAGGGTCTTTGTCTTGTCTTTACTTGAGGCCTCCTCCAACACCTTTTCGAAGCACACCCCGAATAGTTTCGATCCTTTGTATGGAGATGCTGTTAGCAGGTTCTTTGCAGTTACATCCCCATCCCAAGAGTGTAACCACACCCTGCGCCTGGCTGCTATGTTATTTGCTACCGCCCTGGCCGACCATGTTAGGGAGTCTGTGGTCGCGTCTGCCAAGAAGGCGGCTGCCATGCAGAACCTAGAATTAAGTTTTTGAGATTTTCTGTCAGAGATATCGGGGTCTTGCAGTTCCTGCATCCAAGCCAGCATGGTCGTAGATACGTAAGAAGCTGCTATGCCTACCTTCAGGGAAGCAGATGTGGACTCTATGGCTTTCCTGAGGGCTGCGTCCACTGCTCTGTCTGTTGCATCTCTGGGGTGACAGTCTCCCTCAGTTGGGAACACTGTTTGCCTTGTGAGGGATGCCACCCCTGCATCCACTTTGGGGTCCCTGAACATGGGTTCCTTCTTCCTCGAAAAGGAATATAAAGAATTCTGTGTTTTATTCATTTTAAACCCCTTGTCTGGGTGCTTCCACTCTTCGAGAACTAGCCTCTCTAAGGCCTTATCCAGTGGAAGTCCCGGGTCCCTCCCATGGACCGTGGGAATGTAAAGTCTAGTTTCTTCCTCCTGAGAATCTGATGAATCCTCCTTGGAGGACTTCTCCTTTAGCTGGAGGGTCTTTATGATCAAAGCTATTGTGAGGGGAATTGTCTCTCTTTGTCTTTTGGGTCAGAGGGTGGCTCTACCCACTCCCCTTCCTCTAATTCAGAAATCTCCTGCTCTGAGCCTGAGATAGATTCAGACTCTGCCTGAAACTGATCAGAGAGTGCTTGTGCAGCCTTTGCAGCCTGATCCCCTTGTTCGCTCTCCTCAGAGGAGCTCAGTAATGTGCTCACGGCTCCCTCTGGTGGCCTTTTCGCCTTCTTTTTTGGCGCCCCTGAGTTTCCTGCCTTGGGGGATTTTTTACAAGGCCTGTCTGAACAGTGCCTTTTTCTCTTGGCCTTTGGCTTGGCTAACTGGCCCAGAGTGACCAGAATCTCCCCCATTGATTTCTCCNAAGTGTCTAAAAATAATAATTTCTTAACTAGTCTTGAAGCATTTTTGTTGGCAACTGCCTGTAGTATCAGAAACCAGACAATATATAAGAAGTGATGTTACCTCTTGTTGACTTTCTTCTTGGTCCATAACAATTGGTTGGGTTACAAGCACACCAAGCAGGGTAGCCCAGGTCTCTTCAAACTGTGTGCGGCTTGTCCACCCTACAAGCATATTCATACAAAAATTAAGTTATTTACTATTTTCAATGCAACTTTATACTAAGCATGTGGATCAACAAAATTCAATTTCTACAAATGAAGTTTTGTATTGCTTTCCACCCAATTTCACATTTTTAGCATTTTATCAAAATAAAGTTGTCTGTTCTGTTCTGATGACAATTGCCAGCTGAAGCAATCTTCTATTCATCCCTCCCTATAACAAACGATCCTATTACAACCTCTTTTGTAGAGCAATTAGGTTTTCTGATTTCACTTTAAAAATCAGTATAATCTTAATTAATCATATTTTATAAGACCTGTTCTGTTCCATTTTTAATCTGGTTTCCTATTAGGACTGTTACGAATTTTAAAAAATTACCTCTAGAGTATTTCCGAAGTTTCTTGGACTGGTCCTGAATGTTCGGGCCGGTCCTCGGAGAATACTTGGAATTCGGAGGGATGGGGAAGGGAGGGGGTCCAGAGGAGAATGGAGGGAATAGGCCAGTGGGAGCCTGGGAAGAGTAAGGGCCTAGCAGGGCTCAGGTGTAAGGTACTTACTCTCTGGAGGGGGTACCACAAAGTATGGCCTCTTCCTGGGCTGGCAAGTTTAAAAAAAAAACCAAACCAAAAAACAACACTGGGCATGCTCAGAAAAGCCAAAATAGCTCCTTCTGAGCATGGTCAGATCTTTCCAAGACGGTGCTAGCAGTGTCTTTTGACGGTGCTGGCAGTGTCATGCTTAGAAGAACCGGTTGGCCACATCCAAGATGGTGCCCGCAGCATGTGGATGCTGCCAGCACCATCTTGGAAAGGTCCGAGCATGCTCAGAAGGGACCATTCAGGCCCTTCTGAGCATGCCAACTTCTTCAGCCGCTGCCTTCGGCCCCCCCTCCTTGCACTTGGCCGAGACCTGAATTTTCGGGGCTGGTCCTTGGAAAGGTGGGACTCAGCAAACTGAGACCTAAAGCCCTGGTCCTTTGGAAATTCAGAGCAAAACCAAGGNAGAAGGGACCATTCAGGCCCTTCTGAGCATGCCAACTTCTTCAGCCGCTGCCTTCTGGCCAAGACCTGAATTTTCGGGGCTGGTCCTTGGAAAGGTGGGACTCAGCAAACTGAGACCTAAAGCCCTGGTCCTTTGGAAATTCAGAGCAAAACCAAGGACCGAATTACAGCACTATTTCCTATAGGAAGAAAGCTTCTGCAAATCCAAGTATCCCCTTATTTTTTGATTCTGCAGGCTGACTACATAGGTGTACAAGCATGTAACTTCTATTTCTTCAGCAAGTGACCTCGGCGTAGTCCCACATCTGGGAACGGTATAAAGCAGTATGACAGTCTTGAGTTGGGCTAAGGAGGACTAGTTAAATAGGGCTGCTGTACTGCCCTATCAAAATTAGCAACCATTCTAGACTGCACATCATGGGAATAATACTTTATAAAAATGTGTGCTGAAGCCCAAATGACTCTTTGCATTTTTTGCACAAAATGAATTCTTCTGAACCTGAACTCAAGTGGAATGGTCTCTTAATTTCTGAGAAGGAGCTTTCCTTGCCAATATATAACATTCCTGAATGCAAGTCCTTAAACATTGTGGCAGTGTCTGAACCTACTGCTTTTGTCTTTATTATTATTATTAAACTTTTGGTGAATTGCTTCTAACATGCTCAGAAGTTTAAAACAGCACAGCCTGATCTAATGTGTCAGTACCAAAACTAAGACAAAGGCCACCATCTTAAAGCATTGGTATATTACATGTAAAGAATACTAACTCTTTGTAACGAAAACAAGAATAGAGAAAGACAGGATGGTACATGAAGGGAGCAGGAAGTATTATGAACACATTACATTTATATTCTTCTAACACTGCAAAATTCTATGATTTGGGGTAAGATTTTAGTGGTCATGGAATTACAGATTTGTTAACATCAGACAATGCTGTGTCAACTTCCCCCTTGTTCTGCCAACAAACTGCTTTCTTGCTTACAATGTCCATTAATCTCATCATTTTCCTTTTCTGTGCAAATGCTGCTAACTAATAAAATGTACTGAAATTCAGTTTCTTGGTAGACTTGCATAAAATTTGGACATATATCCTACCTAGAAATAGATCACCACACCCATTTTTGCTTGGGACAAAACTGGAGCTCTACTCTCAAGCAGCAAAACATGAAACCATCTCCATAATCAAAAGATGGTTTGAGTCTAGTTACTTTTCGAAACAGGAAATTTCTTACCTGTGAATTTTCCTTCTTCTTTTACAGAACAGATGGTATCAACTGATGAGGCATCCCCAAGCACCGTCTCTCCAGGGAGGACAGATTCCCACCACTCCAAACAAGTCTCCTCCCATCCAGGAAATCTCCCTGAATCTAAGCGTCTAATACTCTCTGTAGTATTGTGCAGCTAAATGCCACTTCAGCTGACGCCATCGACATTAGTCTGTAGTGGTGAACAAAGGTGTGAATTGATGCCCAGTTGGCTGCTCTACAGATCTCCTCCAGTGAGGCTCTGACTAGCAGTGCTGAGTTAGTAGCTGCCCCCAACTAAGTGGGCCATGATACCTAAGGGAATAAGAATACCCGCTGCCTTATACACCTCTCTAATACAAGCTTTCAACCAATTGGCCAGAGTGGACTTGCTGACTCTTCTGCCCTTATGTCTATGACCGAATGCTATAAAAAGGGTCTATTCTGAGAGCGTGGGTCCTATCTAGGTATAGTTTGACGCCTTCCTAATGTCTAACTTGTGCCAAGTTTGCCCCCTCAGGTGCTGGGGCTTTGGAAAAAAAGATGGGAGTATCAGTTCCTGTTCCCTGACGGCCGAGTTGGTCTTGGGGTGAAAGGAAGGGTCAATTCTTAATACCAGAATGTCTTTATGGAATATGCAGATGTTTAGATCAGTGGAGAGAGCCTCTAGTTCCGACACCCTTCGAGCTGATGTGATCGCCACCAGGAACAGAGTTTTTAAGGATAGAAAGATCAACAACACCGGATTCATGGGCTCAAACAGAGGCTTGGTTAGAGCAGATAACATTACGTTGAGTCTCAATGTGGGGAACCTGTGTTGAACCATAGGCGAGATCAGTTCAGCTGCTCTAATACTGTCTCTTATACACATCTAGATGTGTATAAGAGACAGGCTGAAAATATGCTAGACAGTATGAAGGCATGCCTTTTGAGTATATTGGTCTTCAGTCCCATGTCCAGGCCTGCTTTTAGGAAGAGGAGTACCTCCCAAGTTCCTGCTCTCAGGGCATTTCTGCCTCTGTCTGTGCACCAGTGCGTGAATTTACTCCATGTTGTTCCATATACCTTACTGGTGGACTCCCTTCTAGATGATAGAAGGGTATCAAGGAGTCTTCCTGAATATCCCATAGACTTCCATTACTCTCTTTCAGCAACCAGTTTTTGAATGTCTGGATGATGTAAGACATCAAGTCATCCCATGTCAGCAGCCATAGGGGTTCCTGTGTCAACATGTGCAGAACGTCCAAGAACCACGGTCGACGTGGCCAGTATGGTGCCATCATGATCAGAAGAGCCCCCTATTCCATGGTTCATTGAAAGACCTGTGGGATAATTGGAACCAGGAAAATGCACAGAGGAGGCCCATTGGCCACATGTCTACTCCCGTGGCCCCAGGTCTCCTCCTCTTGCCATGAACATGGAAATCTTCTTCTTGTTGTGGGTCACAAATATGTCTATTATTGGGTTGCCAAACTGACTCCGTGTGAATTGGGATTCAACCACACGCCCCCGGACTCAACGCCTGGCTTCTCAGCCAGTCTGCTCGTGAACTGAGGGTCCCCCGCAATGTTGACTGCCTTGATAGATGGTTTTCCACCCATTGGAATAGGAGAGAAGTCTCCTTCTGCAAGGACTTTGAGTGCGAGCCTCCCTGGTGATTGATGAAGGCCATCGCTGTTGTGCTGTCTGTGTGAACCAGGACATGGGTGCTCTTCAGCCAGTGGGCAAATGAGTGACTTGCTAACTCTTGCTGGTAAGGGCGTAGCAATGACTGCAGGGGCCTCAGATGGAGTTTGGGCCAAACTACTGTGTCTAGACATTTCTGCCCAGAAGTTTCAACAGTCATTTGTACCCCTGTATAATGGCCATTGAGGGATTCAGGCATCTTTTCTCCGTTGATCAGAAAACCATGGGCTTCTAGACAATTCACTGTTAGACTACGGTCTGTTGCTCCCTGCATCTGAGAAGGGGACCTCACCAACCAGTCGCCTAAATAAGCATAAAGGTGGATCCGTTGGATTCGCAGGTGAGCTACCAGCGTTACCACAATTTTCGGGAATACTTGGGGAGACGATGAGAGCCCAAAGAGGAGGACCTCAAACTGGAAGTGTTGGCCGACCACAGCAAACCTCCGGAATTTCCTATGTGAAAACCTGAAGGGTAAGTATGCCTTTCGGAGGTCTGCTGAAGCGAGGAAATCTCCTGGGTGAAGGGCTGCCATGGTTGAATTCAGAGTCTCCAGGCAGAATTTTTGGTACCTCACCCTCTTGTTGAGAGGCTTGAGTTCAAGGATTGCTCACACGTCCCCATTTTAATTTGGTACCATGAAGAAAAGTATATACCAAAATATCTCTAATCGTGAGGTACTTGTTTTAGGGCCCCTGTGTCCAGGAGATGTTTTATATCCTTTAAGATCTTGTTTGCCTTCTCCAGGTTGCTAAATATTGGGGAAGGAAGGAAACTGTCTCTGGGGAGGGAGGGAGAACTTGATAGCATATCCTCGAGAGATTGTCTCTCTTACCCAGGTGTCTGTTGGTGTGGCTGCCCACTGGTCTGAGAAACACTGAAGCCTCCTCCCATGAGATCCCCGGAGTTGTGGGAGGTAGCAACCTGTCATGCAGGGCACTTGGTTTGCTTCTGGCTTGTGGGCTGGGGCCTCTTATCCTGTACTGTCACTGGCATCTTGGTTTGCTAGGGGATTGATCCCTCCTCCAGTTGCTCCTGTAGTGTCGAAAGAATGCTCTGGGGTGGAAAAAAAACGGAGGTTACTTACCAGTAACTCTGTTCTTCGAGAGAGCTCTGCGTATTCTCACTCTTGGGATTCACTTCCTGCTCTGCAGGCACCGGAAAACCTCTCGTCAGCAGTATCCAGGCAGATTACGCCTGGAAAAGACTAGAACATGGTGAGGGCTCCGCCCCCTCCACCCCCCCTCCCATCCCGAGAAAAGCGCGGGCCCGCATCACGAGGGATGGAAGGATAAATAGGGGGAGGAGCCCTCACCGCCTCAGTTCCTTCCAACCGCGTGGCGTTGGAAGACTTCTCGGCGCTTTTCAGCGTTGTTGTCAGCTAAAAGAGAAAGAAGATTAGAAAGAAGATTAAAAAGGATTGTGAGTAGGAGTGCCGCCCTAGCCCGCGGGACGTTCCCCGGGCCGTTGCGCCCTTCGGGGCAAACGGAATGCCCAAACAGCCGGGCTTTAAACGCTGTGGCTCTTGCCCGGCTACCCTCTCAGTTAGCGACCAGCACGATCGTTGCCTAACCTGCTTGGGAGAAGGTCATAATACCCGGACCTGCGGGGCCTGCTCGGTGCTCTCTAACAGAGCTAAGCGAGCCAGGGCGCTACGGCTACAAGACATCTTAACTAAAAGGGCACTAGAGGGCGGTGAAGAGGGGCCCCTGAGGCTCCCCGCCCGGCACTCCAGGCCGATGGAAATTCCGGCTCCAACGGCTCCGGCACCGACGGTACCGCCCAGACCGAGGGCAAGTCCCCACACCGGTACCGCCCGCACCGGCGAACTCGGGACCGAGGGGCCGCTCGACATGCAGATTGCCGGTACCGGCCGCTCCGCGGAGGGGAGCATCGCTACACACGCGTCCAGCCCTAGACGCATGACGGGTAGCGGTACCGAGATACCAGGTGCGCGGGGAGTCGCGCACTCTTCGGAGCGGGGGACCAAGAGCGGGGATAAAAAGAAAAAGAAAAAGAAAAGCTCTTCACGGGAGCCGGCACCGGCGGCACCGACGGTGATTACAGGACAGCAATCCCCACGACCGTCGGGATCGACGAGGGGGACGGCACCGCCGACTCCGCTGTCTCGATCGGTACCACCTCTTCTACTTACGGTACCGACGGTGCGAAGAGAGTCTCGCTCCAAATCTCCGCATTACCATTCTCGATCCCGATCACCTAGATACCGGAACGAACACACACCCCTCCGGTACCACTTGGAGCGCCGATCACGCTCACCTTGCTCGTGCTGTTCACCGAGGCACGGACATCGGGACTATGGCTATGGCCGGGATTATCGGTACCGATCACGCAGTCCTCCTTCGTATGCGCAGGACTTCGAGTACCCTACACTTCCGGCACGGGAGCACCCCTATGTGCCTCCGGCTCCACCTAGAGCGGCACCGACGGCTACCATATCTCGTCCCCCACCGTCGGAGACGGGGTCGGTACAGGCACCCTTGGACCTCGGAACCGTCGGCACCGAGACGCTCGAGTCTGGACCGGGAATGAGGTTAGCGCCATCGGGGGCTACGCAGCTCCTGACCTCCCTGTTGGGGGCCCATAGAGAGGACACGGTACCATCGGTACCGACGGTACCCCGGATGGCTTCCCCGGGGGCGTCGGCATCACGATCGTCCTCATCGTCATCTCCATCGCTTGAGGAGGACGAGACCATCTCCCCACCACCCCCTGATACCATATCGGACGCTAATATGTCGTTAGCCACAGAGGACTCTAAGGCGTTCCAGTCTATGTTGAGGAGAATGGCATCCTCTCTCCCTAAACTGCCCACGAAGGTTGTTAAAAAGGCCCAGACAGGACCCATTTTTGGCATACTGGGGTCAGGGGAGTCTGGACATGTAACTTTGCCCTTGCTAGATCAGCTGCTGGAACCAGCCACTGTGCTATGGGCAAAGCCGGCCTCTGTCTCTCCTACCAACAAATTGGCAGATTCTTTATATTCTGTACCCAAAGAAGGGGCGCAAATTTTTCACAACCATCCCCCTCCCAATTCCTTAGTAATAGCGGCTGCCTCCGTAAGATCCAGAGCGGGGGGAATACAAACTTCCCCGGCAGACAGGGAGGGAAGAAGGCTGGATGTGCTTGGCAGGAAAGTGTTCTCTTCGGACTCTCTGTCCTTTAGAATTGCCAACTATGCTTCAGCCATGTGCGGCTATCAGCACTGGTTGTGGTCTAAGATTGGCACTACATCAGACCCCAACCAGTTGGCAGCACTGCAGAAAGAGGGCATGCAAATGGCCCAATTTCAGTTAACTGCTAATATGCATGTGGCAGATGCCAATGCCAGAGGTATGGCTTCGGCCATAGCACTTCGCAGGCATGCTTGGCTTCGTTCTACGGCTCTCACCCAAGAGAACAAAACAAGAATAGAGGATTTGCCGTTCGATTGTGAGGGTCTTTTCTCTGCATCTACCGACGACACTCTAAAAAAGATCAAAGAAATGAACCAAACGGCAAGATCCACGGGTGTAGTCAGGGCTATACGTAAGAAGTCCTTTACACAGGGCTATGCTTTCTCTTCCAGAAGAACACCCTACCAAAATTATAACTATTTCCAAGCTGGTAAAAGATTCCAGCAACATAATCAGCCCCATTACCAGCAACAGGGTGCTCAGCAGCGCAAAACATTTGGCAGACAAAGGGGCAGGGGCAAACCCTCTCCTAGTTCGTCGTCTGGACAACAGGCAAAATCACGTTTTTAATAATACCTTGATCAAGGGAGATGATGAGGATGATCCCTCATTCCAGGACCGCCTATTGCCTTATCTACATGTATGGGAAGCCATCTCGTCTGACCGCTGGGTCAGAGAGATAGTACAACTGGGGTATGCCATACAGTTTCACACCACCCCTCCCCTCTCACCTTGCCCCCCTGGGGCACCCCTCCCCTCTACTCAAATACTAGTTGAAATTCAAAAACTCATCGACAAGGGGGCTGTCGAACTCATTCCCAGAGATGAACATAGTTCTGGATTCTACTCTAGGTTTTTTGTGGTCCCCAAAAAAGATAAGGGGTCTCGACCCATACTGGACCTGAGATATCTCAACAAATTCGTTAAAAGGTTTAAATTTCGTATGACCTCCTTACCGGTCATTTTCATGGGTTTGCAGCAAGGCGACTGGTTGGCCTCCCTTGATCTAAAAGACGCCTATTTCCACATCTCAATACGCCCTTCTCACCGTAAATTCTTGCGATTCGTTGCAGGGGACCTTCTCTTCCAGTACCGGGTCCTTCCTTTCGGACTGTCCACAGCACCACGCGTTTTCACCAAATGCGTGGCTGTCGTAGCAGCCTATCTGAGAAGGCAAGGTGTCAGAATCTTCCCGTATCTAGACGATTGGCTGTTGGCGGCGAAGTCGCGACAAGAGCTTGTGAAACACGTGGAGCTAACTATGTCACTCCTCAGGGACCTGGGGTTTGTTCTCAACTTGGCAAAGTCACACGTGCACCCGACACAACGACTACCCTTTATAGGGGCAATCTTGGACACCAGACACGCGAAAGCGTACCTTCCAAAAGAGAGACTTGTCGCCATACGACATGCATTAAGCATTCTCCAAACGCATCCCACCAAGCCAGTTCGTTTTTTCCTGCACTTACAGGGACTAATGGCTTCCACCACTATGGTAACACCACATGCACGCCTGCACATGAGACCCCTACAACAATGGCTAGCCAGCAACTACGCGCCCGCCATCCACCCCCTCAACATGAAACTTTGCATAACGAAGGAACTTCTTCTAAACTTACAGTGGTGGGCAAATGCAGAGCACGTTCTAAAGGGGGTACCCTTCGATACTCCCAGCACCCGGGGGGTCATTACAACAGACGCATCCCTGACTGGATGGGGTGCGCACATAGAGGACATCAAAGTGCATGGTCTCTGGTCTCAAGAGGAGACACACCTGCACATCAACATGTTAGAACTACGAGCCATACGTTGGGCATTGAAGGCCTTGCTTCCCCGTATCAAGGGTCAGAACATTCAAATCGTAACAGACAATACCACAGCCATGTGGTATGTAAACAAACAAGGGGGAGCACATTCCACCCGTTTGTCAAAGGAAGCAGAGACCATCTGGCACTGGTGTATAGATCACGACATACATGTGCACGCCATTCACTTGGCAGGACACGACAACTCGAGGGCGGATTACCTCAGTCGCAAGTCAACGGACCAACACGAATGGTCACTGAAAGAAGAGGTCTTGACAGACATATTTCGAGACTGGGGAACTCCAGTGATAGACTTGTTCGCATCACAGAAGAACGCCAAACTACCGAGATTCTGCAGCCGAGCAGGTATGGCACCAGAATCGATATCGGACGCCTTTGCCATCTCTTGGCACGGGACATTCCTTTATGCGTTTCCACCATTTCCCCTCATTCACAGAGTATTGTGCAAAGTCAGGACGGACAGAGCTCATCTCATCCTGATTGCTCCTTTTTGGCCCCGCCAAACCTGGTTCCAAACCCTACTGGGAATGGCGACACAAATCAAGAGGCTTCCGGTGATCTACGATCTGCTCTCCCGAGAACGGGGGGAAATTCTTCACCACGATCTACAGATGCTCCACCTCTCCGCTTGGTTGATTCTACCCCAATGAGCAATTTACCGCCGGAAGTTTCAGAAATACTTCTAAATTCAAGAAGACCTTCAACCCGCAAATGTTATCAACTGAAGTGGAGACGATTCTGTAGCTGGTGTACTACGCAGTCCATCTCTTTGCAAACTTTGGACATGAACCATGTCTTTCTCTATCTTCTGAATCTGCAGAAGTTGCATTTGTCTTTGGCTTCCATAAAAGTTCATCTGGCAGCTCTTTCTTCACGTTTGCAACCAGATGACAGTGGAACTCTTTTTTCACACAAATTAATGAGGTCGTTTTGGAAAGGACTAAGGAACACTTTTCCTCAGAGGTCAAGCCCTGCCCCTCAGTGGGACTTGAATCTTGTGCTGTCTAAGTTAATGTCTCCCCCTTTCGAACCCTTAGCTTCTTGTAGCATGGAGAATTTGTCTATTAAAACGGCGTTTTTAGTAGCTATTACCTCAGCTAGGAGGGTGAGTGAGCTCACAGCCCTTAGAGCTTCCCCTCCGTATATGCTGTTCCACAGGGATAAAGTTGATCTGCGAATTGATCCCTCTTTTGTTCCCAAAGTAATTTCCAGTTTTCATCTTAATCAGACTATCTCTCTACCAGTTTTCTTTCCTAAGCCTCATACCTCTGTTGAGGAACAAATGTTGCATACGTTAGACGTTAAAAGAACTCTGGCTTTCTACATCGATAGAACCAAATCGATAAGAGCGTGTGATTCCCTATTCATTTCATATGGGGGTCAAAGGATCGGAGTCAAGCTTTCCACACAGAGACTTTCAAAGTGGATTTTGTTGTGCATACAGAAATGTTATGCTTTAGCAGACAAGGTTCCGCCTGCAGGTTTGAGGGCTCATTCTACTAGAGCCACTGCCGCTTCATTGGCGAACTTCCAAGGGATAAATTTGTCTGATATCTGTAGGGCTGCCACATGGGCGTCTGTCCATACGTTTACAAGACATTACTCTTTGGACCTGGCGGCCAGAGCAGATTCCCAGGTGGGGAGAGCAGTGCTGGACTCCTTCTTGAGTGATCATCCTCGACTCCCTCCTCCTTGAGGTGAGATAACTAGAACTGCTTATTACTCTCCCAAGAGTGAGAATCGCGGAGATCCTCGAAGAAGAAACGGAGGTTACTTACCAGTAACTCTGTTCTTCGAGAGAGCTCCGCGTATTCTCACATCCCGCCCACCTTCCCCTCAGTCTTGGATGGACATGCCAGGTCTTCCAGGCTGGGTTGGAAGGAACTGAGGCGGTGGGGGCTCCTCCCCCTATTTATCCTCCCATCCCTCGTGATGCCGACCCGCGCTTTTCTCGGGAGGGGGGGGGGGTGGAGGGGGCGGAGCCCTCACCATGTTCTAGTCTTTTCCAGGCATAATCTGCCTGGATACTGCTGACGAGAGGTTTTCCGGTGCCTGCAGAGCAGGAAGTGAATCCCAAGAGTGAGAATTGCGGAGATCCTCGAAGAAGAACCTTTTGTTTGTCCCTTTGGAGTTGTTTTATGGAAGGGCCTTCTTCTCAGGCTCAGTGGTGACGGCACTGTCAATGGCCCTGCCGAACAGCTTTCTACCTTGGAACTTGGCTCCCATCAACACTGACTTGGATGGTAGGTCGACTTGCGTGGACGCAACCAAATGAGTCACACAAACTCAATTCTGCGTAAAATGGGCATACTGTGCAACTTTATTTAAATACCAGCAGGTGGCCCCTACCCTGGGCTCAGCAGTCATTGCCTTCTGGCACCTCTTCCTGAGAGTGCCTCCGGCAGGTGCATGAGCATAACACCATAACAGCCCTCGGGGTGTCCCTTGTGTCAAATATCAGCAAGTGGAACCATGAACAATTCATTCTTCATATACAGGCAGGTAACCCCTGCTTTGCCTGGAGTGCTGCCAGCCAGGTCAGCACACTCCTAACCCTAAACAGGTCAGAGAGGGGTAGCTGAAAAGCCATTAGCTTCTGTCTGCCCCCAGCCAAATTAGCAATGTACTCATTGTGCGCTATATATTGCTTTCCCAATCAATTTTCTCCACATAGCCATGGTTCCCAGATCTCTAGCCCACAAGTAGGCTACAGCTGAAGCTGGAGGCTGATGCTGTTAATTTAAGGACCAGAGGCCTTGTAGTTCTTTCTAAAGGCCACTTCCACTTTCCTGTCCAAGGAAACCCCTCCCCCTCAGCAGGCAGACCTGCAGACTTGACTAGGTCTGCAGTTCACCCTTGGGAGTGTCACAAATTCCTCCTGGGCTTTATGCACTGAACAGTATCAGTTAAACTTGTGAGGCCCTTTGAACTTGGCAGGCTGCTCCCTTTCTCCCCTAATAGTGTCTACACAGAACTGTGCTAAGGGAAGCTCAGGTATTGCTGTGGACCCTCTGGGGAAGGCCCTCTAATTCTCCTTTGGAGCCTCCTGGGTCTGTCGGAGGGGAGGTAGCGATATCTCGAACACTGTCACCACCTTGGCTAGGCGTCTCCCATAGTGTTCTGATTCGAAAAGTCTCTCCCCAGCAGGTTTCTCCCCCTTATCATCCTTGTTTGTCTCTGTGCCTGAAAGCTCTTCATCCTCCCTCTCGGTGGGGAAGGGGGGAGGGAGGGAGAGGGAGAAGATGAGGATGGCAAAGGGGAGTGTGAGGGTACTCTCTTATGAGGTTTGGAAGGATGCTTTTTTCCCCCCCTTCTTGCATTTCCCTCATCCCCTGGAATGGGAGTGCTGGGCCCTCTTTTCCCCCCTGTGATGGGAGTTAGACCGAGGGAGATGAAGATGATGAAGAAGATGAAGATGGGGAGGGGGAGGAGCTGAAGGATTCTGAAGAGCAAAAGTGGGAATTCTCCTAGTCATGTCTCCCTCGTTTGCACCTCCTCCTGTGGGGAGGGGGGTTTGGCTTCCTCTGGCTACTGTCCTCCCTGATGCTGAGCGGGATACTCTCCTGACCTCTTCCAAGGACGGTGGGATGGCCCTTGGGCTCTCTAATCCCTGATCCCTGGGATGCAGTGCTCCCCGTGCAGTGACAGAGAAATAAGGGGTGGTCACCACTTGTCTCCCCAACCATACTGGTCATCTGTCTGCTTGCTTCCACGAGGGTCCACGGCCCTCTGCAAGCTCCCAAGGGCTGTTCCTGTCACCCTGCAAGAAGGGAGAGCCCACGTCCCAGCATCGGGCTTTCCCCCCTCCGGATGCCATGCTGGAGTGTGGAGGATGGGGAGGCTTGACTCCCTGCTTGCCAGAGCAGCAACGAAGGAATGGCTCCAGGTGCGGTCGTTCCCCCTGGAGAAAGACCCTGTCTCTAGCACAGGAGGGGAGGAAGGGAAGAACACGGGGGGAAAGGCCACTCTGGCCGCCTGCCAGCGGCTCAGCCCAACACACACACATACCAACGGAGGGAAGGGAAAGAGGAGCGAGCCCAGAAGAGAGAAAGAGAAAATAAAATAAAGGGGGAAGAAAAAGATCTTTGCTTATACTGAGATTGCTCCCTAACTGGGAGACTTAACCCTGCTTCCGGAACAAGTGGCGGGCTGTGGTCACGCATCAATGCTGTCAATCATAACTGACCCTGCCTATACGATGAGAGGAGGGACACATCCCATCAGTCAAGACCATCTGACCCGAGAAAGAGGAAGAATAAAGGCATGCATTTATGATTTTCATGTTTGCTATTAGAACAAAAGCGTAAATCAATGTGCAAAGCCTGTTTATCCAACGCAAGTCCATCATCATGCATGAAATGTGCTAAAAAAGCATTCACTTATCCTCATTACTTTCATAGTCTCTAAACACCTTTGGATAACAAAGGCATCCTGAAGGAATCAGCATACAGAAACCATTTATCATCACTAAAACATAGATAATACCTGAATCCATGTTCCAAAATATTCATTTACATGTTTCTGATAGTTTTTTTAAAATGAGCACTGCAGCCGCATCAAAAAAATTTCTACCTACCCAGCGTATTAATGCGATAGATGAACTCTTTAAATATTTCCTTTTCTTGAAGAAATTCTACAGGGATTTCTGGAAAAGCTGTGCCAAAATCACCTCCAGGCTTTGGTGACCAGCCAAGTTTCCAGACCTATTGGAATACAAATATGATTATTTTTTTTATTGTACCACCACATGTGAAATTGAAAATGCTGCAACACCAATGGATAACCTTCCTAAATAACTCACTCTTCTGGAAAAGAATGTTTAAATGTGGAATTTGACTAGCATACATTTAATGCTTTCAATCTTACCAGTTTTGCTGTAGTATTTTTTCAATCTGACGACTGAAAGTCATTCTAGCTCTAGTCATTTTAATAGCTTGAAAAAGTAGTCAATCATTTTCTTAACCACTGTCTTGAGTATTTCTAGTAGCATATTCATAGCAAAAAGAAAATTGCTTACTTACCTTAGAATTTTCCTTCTATGGGGCCTCCAGGACAGCCATCATCAATACATAGAGGTTAGATCCCACCTTCAACCACTAGGAGGCAGACACATGATTTTGTGGCGCATGCATACAAGGGATCCAGCCCTGCATCTCCAGTTGTCTAAAGCTAAACTCTGAATAACTTAATTTACTAACAAACTTACAAACTTTTAAGCTATAACATTCTATTTAATTTTGTCCTGAACAGCGTGGCAAACAGCAGTCTCCTACGTTATCTACCCTGGGAGATCTGATGACTGTTCTGAAGGCCTCATAGAAGGAAAATTCTCAAGATAAGTGCCCAATTTCCCTTTCTCCTTGGGCCTCCAGGACAGCCATCATCAGTGCATACGGGATGTAACCAAGCAGTAACTTATCCCCAAGTTTTATTTACGTCTATACACATACATTATATACATGTGCGTGTAAAGTATACAGCGATGACCATGTCACCACCCTACAAATTTCCTCATAGGGAATCCAAGACTGAAATGCCCATGAGGTAGTTGCTCCTCTGAGAGAATGAGTGGTAATTGTCTGAGGAGGAATTAAATTTTCAGTCCTACAAGCTTCCTCAATGCAATTTGATATCCACTTGAATATATTAGACTTAGTAGCCTGCTTGCCTTTATATCTGAATGATACTTCACGAAAAAAGAGGACTGTCTTGAATCTTTAGTTCTCTCTAAGTAAATTTTTACCACCATTCTGATGTCCAATTTGTGCCATAGACTTTCCTCAGGGTGTGACAGATGAGAACAAAATGAAGGAAGAGTCATTCTTGTGATCTGTGAAATCTAGAGTTCACCTTTGGAATGAAAACTGGATCTAAATGTAATAAAATAGATTTCTGCCTTATAAATACAAGATGGATTCAATTGAAAGCACACTTAGCTCCAACACACTATGCGCTGATGTAATAGCTACAAAAAATATTTTTTTAGTGATAAGCAATACATGGAAACCTCTCTGAGGCTAGAAAAGGTGGTTTTATAAGGGCTTTCAAAACTAAACTAAAATCCCAAGTACATCCACCACTCCAGGCTCTCCTTTAATTCCACAATCTTGATCCAAGAATTGAGACACTAACCCTCCCCTCCCCCATCAATTGATCTTAGTATTGGTGTAACACTTTTTGCAATGGCCTGGTATGGAAACTGGCCCAATGAAGGAGGTTTATGCAGGAGAGGAGAAGACCCTGATACCTGGCCACCTCTTCAACCTCAGTCGGTTGCTGTGCTGTACTTGTCTCATCAGATATGCGCCAGTTACACCCAGGTGTTCTGTTTGGGTTGCAGATGACTTTTTTGAAAACTGGATTACAAACCCGTGCTCTTGGATGTAATGCTACCGCTCTGCTCAGATCTTGTGATGCCTGATGTCTCGATGGAGACCTTATTAATAGGTCATGATGGTATGTATGAATATGAATGCTGTCCATTCTGAGATTTTCTATTAGTGGAATTAGTACCTTGGTGAAGGTCCATGGTGAAGATGCCAGCCCAAAAGGTAGGGCGTGATATTGCCAGAGGCATTTTCCATAAACGAACCCCAGCTACCTGAGATGTGTGGGATGAATCAGGACGTGAAGATACACTTCCTTCAGGTCCAACAATGTTAACCAGTCTCCTTTGGACAGATCAAGAAAAATGGTTTTTAAAGTTTCAATTTTGAACATTATCATCTCTACTGATTGGTTAAACTTTTTTAAGTTCAGAGCCGCCTTCCATTCGCCTCATTATTTTGTGACCAAAAATAAGTTGGAATAACATCCCTCTTCATACAAGTGTGAGGGAACAGGTTCTACTGCACCTATTTCTTGTAACCACGCAATTTCTGTTGTCATAGCTGTATGTTTTTTGAGGGTTTTTTATATGGAAGAGGGCATGAAAGAGTCTATGAGGTAATCTTGTAATTCTATTGTATATCCCTGTCTAGTTGTCTCTTTTACCCAGCTGTCTAAAACATTTAGATTTCATACACTGAAAAAACTTTGTAGTCTTCCTCTTATGCATAGTATCTCCCTGCTGGGTGTTCTGATGGCATCATGGTTCCGATTTGGGTTGACCAGGACCTGCCCCGTATTTGGTTCTGTTGGCCCTTCCAGTTCCTTGTGAATGCTGCCAGCAAGGTCTTTGAGTTTCGTGCGGTCTTCTGTATTTTGAAACTGCTGGTATCCTTGTCTGAATGAGGAACCTGAAAATCTCCCTCTGCCATATGGGTGAGGGATTTTTTGGACGTGTTGAAGCTTCGTAATGTGCACCTTTTATTTTTGTCAGATGCCTCCTTAAGGACCTTATACAATTTTCTGCCGAATTAAGACCGAAATCGGTAATTTTTTGCATGACTGTTTCTGTTCCAGGACCTTAGTCCTTCTAGCTGCCACACTGGCTGCTATAGCCGGCCAATCAGTAGAGTATGTCCATGGACGAATCTGAGAGATAAGCTATTTGCCAGATGATTGTGAGCCGCGAGGGCTTTGGCTCCCCTAGCTGGTGGTTTGGGTTCCTTTCCTTTTTTAAACCACCTCATCAGTGATCTGGCACAACAGGAGGTCACTGTTGTTGGATAGGGCCTCAAATCCTCATCTAAGGCTAGCTTCTATCCCTTTGTCCAGATGGTCTTTGGGATATCTCCCCCATTCTGCTGGAAAAATTAATTACCGAGTCAGAGAGGTTGCTGTGGTGTCTATTTTTTTGTTTTAAATATTATGTCTTTACTTCTGGTAAAGGTATATAGAGCATCCTGCGTTTTATTTAACTGTATTGTCTTGCCTGGGCATTGCCATTCAGCATATATGAGTTTTTCATAAGCTTTGTCAAGAATCATCCCCACGTCTTTTCCCTGGAAAATATATACCTAGATAGGTATATATTTTCTAGATAAATTCTTACTTGAGGATTCAGATTGCTTCTCCTTGTTAGTTTTTTCTTTTAAGTGAAGTGCCTTTTGAATTTCATGGTACATTTGTTCTTTGTATTTTAATAGAAACTCTGTCTGGGTCCTGCGATTTCCCTTAAGGGAATCCGGCCCTCCTCAAGTTTGATGTCTGTATTTTGTGATTCATTCTCCAGGGTTCCTAAACCCACTCTTCCTCCTCCTTCTGAAGAGTTTTTTGGTAAGGGGTGCCTTTTGCACTTCTTCCCTTTTGGATTATATACTATGGGCATATTTCCCATAGTAGGCGTGCATCTGTACATAAGGGAAGAATCATTTCCTCCTGGGAGAGATCTGCCCGTATTTCCTCCTTCGAAGAGGATCCTGACCCCAGATTGATATCCGGAGTTGCATTACTGTGTTGTTTTGGGTGCTAGGTGTTCCCTCTTGCCCGTGCTTTTAAATTCTGACACTAGACTGAACAGGATGTAATTTCTGGAGTGAGAAAGACAAACAAAAGTACAGCAGTAGCATTTAACTTTAAAAAGGGAAACTAAGACAAAATGGGAAAACTAGTTAAAAAGAAACTAAAAAGCACAGTTGCAAGGGCTACAAGTTTGCAAGAGGCATGGAGGCTGTTTAAAAGCACCCTTCTGGAAGCCCAGATTAAATGCATTCCGCAAGTTGAAGCAGGAAGACCAGAAATCTTCCACTGTGGCTAAATGGGGAGGTGAAGGAGGCTATTAGAGCCAAAAAGGAATTCTTTAGGAAATGGAAGGCTAGTCCCAGTGAAAATAATACAAAAGAGCATAAGCACTGGCTACGTAAACGTAAAGTGTTAATAAGGCAGGCCAAGAGAGATCTTGAAGGGAGGCTTGCTAAAGAGGCAAAAACAAGTAACAAAAACTTTTTCAAATACATCAGAAGCAATAAGCCTGCTAAGGAGTCAGTTGGGCCATTAGATGACAAGGGGTGCTCAGGGATGATAAGGACATTGCAGAGAAGCTGAATGGAGTTCTTTGCGTCGGTCTTCACTGCGGAGGATTTTGGGGAGGTACCCACGCCAGATCCTTGCTTTGTGGGTGAGGAATTGGAAGAGCTGTTACAAATCAATGTGACGTTCGAGGATATTCTAGGGCAAAATGACAAACTGAATACTAACAAGTCACCAAGGCTGGATGGCATTCAACCCAGAGTTCTGAAGGAACTCGAATATGAAATCGCAGACCTACTGTTAGTAATTTGTAACCTGTCACTAAAATCTGTACCCGAGGACTGGAGGGTGGCAAATGTAACCCCGATATTTAAAAAGGGATTCAGAGGTGATCCTGGAAACTACAGACCAGTAAGCCCGACGTCTGTGCTGGGCAAAACGGTGGAAATCATCATTTAGGACAGAATTACAGGGCATGTTGACAAACGTGGCTTAATGGGGAAGAGTCAAAACGGATTTAGTAAAGTTAAGTCATGTCTCACTAACCTGTTGGAATTCTTTGAGAGTGTAAATAAGCATGTGGACAAGGGAGACCCAGTAGATATAGTGTACCTGGATTTCCAGAAAGCATTTAATAAGGTCCCTCATGAGAGACTCTTGAAGTTAAAAAGTCATGGGATAGGAAGTAGCGTCTTACTATGGATCAGAAACTGGTTAAAAGATAGAAAGCAAAGGGTTGGACTAAATGGCCTGTTTTCACAATGGAGAGATGTAAAAAGTGGCGTGCCTCAGGGATCTGTATTGGGACCAGTTGTCACGGGGGGAGGGGAACGGAGCGAAGGACGGGCAGTTGAGAGGGGAACCCACTCCCTTAAGGACACCCAGACAGAACACAGATAGAGACAGACAGAGGCAGCTACAATATATACTGATCTCTAGCCCGGTAAAGCTAGGGTCCCTCAGGGT
>QEPC01011572.1:338433-348434 GCA_003113815.1 Sphenodon punctatus | reverse complement strand
CTTCAAATCTCTCCTTAAAACTCACCTCTTTCGCTCTGCTCTGTCTGACTCTTTATCCTGCTGAGCCACTATTTCCTATACCTACGGTCTGTTTACCCTTATCCTTGCCACATGGACCTGCCTGCTGTCATTCTCATCATAACCAAGCCAAGTACGTGCACCTGAGACCTCGCATCTTCATACATGTTAAACCCCTTGTCTCTCCCTCTGTTCCCCTTCCTATGTCTCTCCCTCAGCTCCCGTCTCTCAGATTGTAAGCCCTAGGGGCAGGGACCGTGTCTATTTTATTACTTTGTAACGTGCCAGGTACACTGCTGGTGCTATATAAATGTTTGTTAATAATAATAATAATAATAATAATAATAGTGTGTCTGTCTGCCAAGACTTCCCGCCTCTGGTGCATGGAGTGTGGGAGGAAGAAGAGGCAGTTGTATGAGGCAGGCCTGTCAGAGAAAAAAAGGCAGGAAACAATCCAACTATGGCTGTGCGCTGCTGCCACCGCCCCTACTCAAACTCCCTTTCATGCCAATGGCAGAAGAGGGAGAAGAAGTCTCCAGTGGCCAATACTCCCTCCACTAAATGGGGCCCACCTAAAGGAGACTAAAGAGGGTTGAGACAAAACTGGGACAAGGACCACCTCCCCCAGGCCACAAAAAGTTCAGAGTTCTACCATCCTGAAGAGGAAAGAAAGGTAAGGAAGACTAGCCCCCCAAAACAAACAAAAAAACAAATTGGAAATAAAAACCTATAGCCTAAAATGAGGGAGCAAAGGACTCTACTACCTGCTCTCTTGCAATGCAGAAATGGACAGGGGAGCTAATGCAGGGGTATGCTCCTGCCGCTAGCAGTGGCTGTCAATCACCTGGATCCTGCCTACTGCTGAGTAGAGACATAAACCATCAGTTCTGACTGTCCACCCTGTGAAAAGAGAGAGTGGCAAGTTATTGTTCCATGAGTTGAACTGTCACAACTTGCATTTAAGCTCTTAAAGATGGCATCCTTCAAATGGCCTATTAATTATAATGAAAGCTCAGTAATGTTAATGACAGGTGAAACCTTCGTACATTTTGAAGACTTCTGAACTCGGTGAAATCTGCTCATACAAACTCTAATTGGCACACAGCTGAGAATGGCTGCTGGAGTTGGGTGTTCCCCTAACATCCAGTTCCCACGACATCCAGTTACAAGTGCAGTGTGTTAAGTTGGATTTTTTTAAAAAAAAATTCCTGTAAGAGTTCCCCAACGTAGGAGAAGTCCAATCAAGTAGCACTGGATTCATATTGATAAAAACAAGCAAAATCTGGAAGATTTTTCTACTACTGGAACAAACATACATATAAACTTAAAGCTCATTCTAGTCTTACTTTGTCCATGGGAATCAACTTCATCCTCAGTGGCTCCTTTTGAAGCATTTTTCTTCCTTTCTGGACTAAGAAGCTGATTTCCAGGTTCAACGGCCACTAAATTAGACATTACATAAATGTAATAAATATATACTGCATATATTACATATAGATGTAAACATACATGAACATTTTATTTATATAAAATTTCTATCCTGCCCCTCCTGCTCACAGGGCAGCCCGGGATGGCAAACAACAACTATAAAAAACAATAAAACAATAAAACATTTAACACAGTTACAAATTCCACATTATTTTATTTATTTATTTATATGTATTAGCCGCCCCACTCATGCCTACGGCATCTCAGGGTGGCGTACAACAACAAAAGATACATAAAAATACAATAAAAATACGAAAAAGCAACAATATATCAAAAATATCTTAAAACCACATTTACCCCCAACTACCCCACCCTCCCCTCCGAAGGCCTGGGCGAACAGCCAGGTCTTGCAGACTCGGCGAAAAGCCAGCAGACCTTGGGCCAGGTGGGCTTCTTCCGGAAGGGAGTTCCAAAGTCGTGGCCCGGCCACCGAGAATGCCCTCTCCATTGTAGCCCCCTCCCCCCCATTTTACACGGAGGACCTCCAGAAAGGCGCTCCCGGTGGACTGGAGGGATCGCTCTGACACGCGGAGGGCGAGGCGGTCCCTGAGGTATGAGGGGCCCAGACTGTGCAGGGGCTTTATAGACCAACACTAACACCTTGAATCTGGCTCAGTACGCTATTGGCAGCCTTTGTCCCCCAAGGGCTGCATATACATATTAAATAATAACGGAGATAGGATAGAACCCTGCGGAACGCCACAGGTCAAGGCCCAGGGGCTTGATGTTTCAGCCCCCAGCACCACTGCTGGCTTCTCCCAGAGAGGAATGAGCGGAACCACCCAAGGATAGTCCTGTCCAGGCCCCCCAGGTCTCGCAGCCGTCGCAGCAGCAGCCCATGGTCCAATGTGTCAAAAGCGGCTGAGAGAGCTAGCAGAATCAGAAATGTTGAACATCCTGCGTCCATCTCCTGGCAAAGATCGTCCACTAAGGCCACCAACGCCGTCTCAGTACTATAGCCATGACGGAACCCAGACTGAAACGGGTCAAGGAAATCGATGTTATCCAGATGCGCCTGGAGCTGTATCGCCACCGCCCGTTCAATAATCTTCCCTAAAAAGGGAAGATTAGAGACGCGTCGGTAGCTGGTGAGTGCATCCACATCTAAAGATGGCTTCTTCAGCAGGGGGCGCACCACAGCCTCCTTGAGACTGGGTGACAATCTCCCCTGCCGAAGGAACGCATTGACTACCCTCATCAGCACTTTCCCCAAAGTCTCCCTGGAGGCTTTCATCAACCAGGATGGGCACGGATCTAATTCACAACTGGTGGCTCAAAACAGACCGCAAGACATCCACCACATTGGCTATTATGTAGGAGAAACTTTTTTTTATCCCCTATTATGTAGGGGGAAAAAACACTCACTCCCCCCCAACCCCAGCCACCCAACCCCTACCCCTCGCCAAAGGCCTGGCGGAACAGCCAGTCTTACATAAACGCCGAAATAACAGGAGAGTGGGGGCCAACCAAGCCTCCTCCAGGAGCGAATTCCACAGCACAGGGGCGGCCACCGAAAAAGATCTAACATTGGTGGCCACCCACCTCGACCAGGGAACCTCCATAAAGGCTCCCACAGATGATCTCAAAGGTCACACATTGGGAGTTAGGCGGTCCCGCAGATAAGTAGGGCCCAGGCCATGAAGGGCTTTAAAGGTTAAAACCAGCACCTTGAACCTGGCCCGGTGCTTTATAGGCAGCCAGTGCAGAGCCCGGAGCACTGGTGTCATGTGCTCCCTGCGGCCCGCCCCCGTAAGGAGATGAGTCGTGGCATTCTGCACCAGCTGCAGCCTCCGGATCAGCTTCTCGGGCAGCCCCACGTACAGCGCGTTGCAGTAATCCATCCTTGAGGTGATGAAGGCATGGATGACAGTGGTGAGGTCGGAGTCTGAGAGATCCAGCTGAAGCCGCCAAACAAGATGTAACTGCCGAAATGCACTCCCTGCCACAGCCACAACCTGAGATTCCAGGCTGAGCCGTGAATCGAGGAGCACACCCAGACTCCACACTTGAGACACCATGGGAGGGCGAACCCCCCCAACATGGAGGAGATTCAACCACCCCCAGGCCCCCAAAGCCCTCGCCCACCAACATCACCTCCATCTTGTCAGGATTCAATTGCAGATGGCTCAACCTCATCCAAGCCCCCACAGCTGACAGGCACTGGGAAAATAAGGAGACTGCATGGCCTGGGTCGATGGAAAAGGAGAGGTAGAGCTGAGTGTCATCAGCATACTGATGACACTGCATGCCCTGAAACCCCCTCACGATCTCCCCTAACGGCTGCATATAGATGTTAAACAAGAGGGGGGACAGAATGGCACCCTGCGGGACTCCACACGTGAGGTCCCGGGGGGAAGACGTACACTCCCCCAAGACCACCCGGTGAGTTCTCCCGGCCAGGAATGAACGAAACCAGTCCAAGACCGTTCCGCCAATTCCAGCACGGTCCCGCAGGCGAGTCACCAACACCTCATGATCGACTGTGTCGAATGCAGCCGAAAGGTCTAGCAGGACCAGTAAGGTCTGACGACCCTGGTCCAACGCCAGACGGAGATCGTCAACCAAGGCCACCAATGCCGTCTCCGTACCATACCCAGGCCGAAACCCAGACTGGGAGGGATCAAGGAAACCGATGTGGTCCAGATGCTCCTGGAGCTGTCGTGCCACAGCCCGTTCAATAATCTTCCCTAAAAAGGGAAGATTAGAGACCGGCCGATAACTGGCAGGAGCATCAGCGTCAAGAGATGGTTTCTTGAGCAGGGGTCTAACCACAGCCTCTTTTAGGCAGTCAGGCACCCTGCCCTCCCGAAGGGAGGCACCAACCACCCCAGCCAACAACGGCCGTAACGTCTCCTGGCTGGCTTTCACCAGCCAGGACGGGCATGGATCTTGCTCACAAGTAGTGGCACGAACAGATCCCAACAAGGAATCCACATCGGCAGGCGACACCATCTGAAACCGATCCCACAAAACAGGACAGGATGGGGCATCCATAGCCCCAAGATGATCCTCTGCAATAACTGTGGTGCCGAAATCGTGGCGGATGCGAGCGATCTTATCTACAAAGTACTCGATAAACCGGTCACAGCGGTCACTGGATTGCTCCAGGTCCAGGCGGAGACAGGCAGGACTGACCAAGCCTTTCACCACCCGGAAAAGCTCCGCTGGACGTGACTTTGCAGATGCAATAAGAGCAGCAAAGAACTGCTTCTTTGCTGCCTGCACCGCCACAGCATAGACCTTTAAACTTCTCTTATGCTGCGATCGATCATACTGGTCGCGAGTCTGGCGCCACCATCGCTCTAACCGCCTGCTCTCCCGCTTCAAACACTGCAGGCCCTCAGTAAACCACGGAGACCTGCGGGAGACTCGGGAGGGCAGTGGACACCTGGGAGCCACTCGGTCAATGGTTTTGGCCAACAAGGTGTTCCAGAAGGCTACGAGATCATCAACAGAGGGGGTGTCAAGGTCCAGGGGAAACTCCCCCAGAGCATTCCAGAACCGATCAGTTTTAATCCTTTCCTATCCAGAACTCACAAAATTATCAAATGAGCATTTCTATCTGCAAGGTATCTGGCAAAGTTAAATGGTGATGGTCAAGTATAACTCTAACATTATGGCAGATATATTTCAAGAAAAAATATAAGCCATCATCAGAAAGACACACAACTTTTGCCCCCAAAAGCATTTGATTGGCGATTGCTGTTTTCTTCTAAACTCTTCTAACTTACCTGCTTCAATGACAAATCTGACACAATTGATGAGGGAACAAGCATGTGTCACATATGCTGGAGAAGCCAGCAAGACCCAGAGGCTAGGTTGTTGTAAAGTCAGACAGCAGCAGTCCAACACAGCCTGAAGATCTATGGTTAGTGGAATCTGTTCATGTATGAAATGCCATGACAATGCCTGAGCAAGAAAGAAATATTATTCTAAAACGGTCATGCTACACAGAAGAATAATACTTTTATCCTTATAATTAGATATGTAGCAGCTAACAAGATTAATACAATTCACCTTCCTTGCTACATTACTACTAATAGGGAAAATAACTGAAAGACATTTCTAAGATCATATATTATTCACCTTCCAACAAGTTCAGCAATTAACTGCTACTCCCTTATTCTCTCCCACTTGTCCTAACCACTTTCCTCATTCCAAATTTCAGATATGTAGTCATACTCAGAAGAAAAAGCACTAAATAAAGAAACAAGAAAACAGCTAGTTGACCTATTCCAGAATTTAAAACCTACGGTTAAATTAAATTCATAGTTAAGGCGTATTAATGAAAAATGACAATTGCAATTGTACTCCAACTAATAATCTCTTCCCATCACAAATCCTATACTCCTAAAATAATACCACTCCATCCATCACACATCTTTCATTAATGACTCTCTATACATCCCTCCTCTTATCATCACTACCTTTTTCCATTCAACAACCTCAAAATTATAATAAAAAATAACTCCCGCCACTTCACGATTTCTACTAATTAATTATTAAATCTCATTAAAAAATGCCTGAACAAGTGAATTGTGACATACATTTTATATTTCTTTATGAAATAGAGAAAGGAAGTGTAAGGTTTCATATTAATTAAGTAGCTCATTCAGGCATTTGAATGAGATTTAATTTATTAATTAATTAGTAGAAATCGTGAAGTGATGGGAGTTATTTTTTATCATCATCGTAATTTTGAGGTTGTTGAATGAAAAAAGGTAGTGACAATGTTGAGAAGAGAGGGAGGTACAGAGAGTGGTTAATGCATGATGCGTGATGGATGGAGTGGTATTATTTTAGGAGTATAAGATTTATGATGGGAAGAGATTAGTAGTTGGAGTAGAATTGCAATTGCCATTTTTCATTAATACACCTGAACTATGAATTTAATTTAATCACAGATTTTTAAATGTTGTAATGTAATCAGGTTTTTTATTTGTTGCAAGCTGTCACAAATCAGGCACAGGGCTGAGACATGCAGCTGGGAGCAGAGGGATCTGTGACCCCTTCTGAGGAGCAGTTACCTGGGAACAGGTAGACAGGTGCAGGGGGTGAGGATTAACCCTCTCCTTGCTTGGAATCCTCCAAAGAGCACACCCACCCTGCACTGATAGGGCAGGGAGCTGATGTAGTGTGGGAAATTGAACAGATAGGGGCCTAGCAGTGCTACTGGTGGTTGGGAGAGTAAGAAGAGAGATGGGAGCTTCTCGAGCCAGGAGGCTGCAGGAAAGCAGAGGAAGTTACACAGAAAACTTTAGTGGGTTTTTTTCTGGTTGCCTCCTGGGGATTGAGTAACATGACTAAGCAGCTCTGACCCCTCTCTCAACCCCCAAAACCCTAACTACCCTATATCCTGCTCCAGCAGCCGTAACCCTTATCCAACTCTAATCCTCCCCGCAGCCCTAACTCTCCCACTCCAGCTCTAACTCCCCACAGCCCTAACCAGCTCCACCACGCCCCGCTCCAGCTCTAACCCTCGCCCCCCATGCAGTTGTATAAGCCAGGACAACTATATATAGCAGCAGGAGGCAGCAGAACTTGAAGGGGTCCTCAGAGAATGGATGGATCTGCCTGTCCCAGCAACATACTAAACACCCACTTGCTATCCATCCACCCCCGTTCATTAAAAAGCAACCCCACGCCCCAGCTACTTGGGCCCCTGCCAGTCATATCTACCCTGGCCCCAGTCTCCTGCCCCGCCAGTCATATCTACTGTGCGGCTCAGCTACCTGACGCCCCCTCCCCGCCAGCCATATGTAACCTGGCCCCAGCTACCCTCCCCCCGCAGCTATATCTACCCACCCCCCGCATCCGTTATATCTACCCCGCGCCCCAGCTACCAGCACCCTCAGCGGCCATACCTACCCCACACTTCCGCTACACTACCCCCCACCCCACTAGGCATATCTACCATGTGCCACAATTACCCCTCCCGCCTGTCAGCCATACCTACCCTGCGTCCCAGCTACCCTGCCTCCCACCAACTGTCTACTCCTGCCCCAGCTACCCAGCCCGCGCCAGTCATATATAACCTGACCCCTGACCCCCCACCAGCCATACTTATCCCATGCCCCAGCTACCCTGCCCACCATACCTACCCCTGCCCCAGCTATCCCACCCCCACCAGCTACATCTATTCCACCACCCCACCAGCAATATCTGCTCTGCCCCAGCTACCCTGCCCCCCCGCCAGCCATACCTACCCCGTGTCCCAGCAACCCTGCCCACCCACCAGCTATATCTACTCCCTCCCCAGTTACCCGGCCCCCTTGGCACTCTTATCTATGCCAGTCCCCGCTAAACTTACCCTGCACCCCAGATTCCCCCCCCCCAGCCATATCTACCCCACGACCCAGCTCCCCTGCCCTCCGCTTCTCAACTATCCGTCCCTACCCCGCTGGCCACAGCTACCCCTAGCTCCAGCTACCCTGCCTCAAGGCAGCCACAGCTGCCACAGCTATCTGCTCCCCCTGCTAGCCATACCTACCCCCAGCCCCAGCTACCGGCCTCCTGCCAGCCATATCTACCCCGCACCCCAGCTACCCTGCCCCCGCCACCAAACTAGCTATCCTGCCCCCTCCCCTTGCCCCATCAGACTTGATCTCCTCGCTCCCCACCGTACCTGAGCTGTCATTCCCAATGAAGAAACTGGCTGAAGAAGCTGACCTCGGGGCGGCCTCTAAACTGGCTCCCCTTCCCATGCAGCTGAGGGACATTTGAAGTCTGTTCCCTGCCCAGGCCACCCTGGGCTGGGATGCACTGACACAGGGAACCTGTGGGGGAGCTTGCCCTGCAGATGGACCCAGGGGCATCCTATCGGCTGGGGAAAATGTTGTTTAAATAATGGCAGCAGCTAAAACACACATGCATAACTTAAGGATTTTCCCATTGACTATAAAACGAGCTCTTCTACTTACAATAACTTTTCCTAGGAAATACAAATCCCTTCTAACAACCACCAGTGATTAGATACAGTCTGCTTTAATTTTCTACCACATTAAACTTAACATACACCACTGCATACATGAGAAATCCACTGCATAAGATCTAAGTCGGGAGATCTAACCCGGAAGTAAAGAGACTCAAAAGTCCCATGTTAAAGACAGGCGGAGACTGCATGAGAACCGCGTCTTGCCTTAACTAACAGCGGTGCTATCATGCCCCTCTACAACTTAAATACACCACTAGATCTGCAGGGTCCCCCTAGAATCTTCACTATAGGGTGCAACGGTTGCAACACATTTGTAAACATTCAGTGGCATCTTTTATTATGCTATCTTACCTCTAATGACATAACTACAAAATTCAGAATATCGCTCTCTTTGTCAGGTGGAATATGCAGAGAGGCTGGTAGTTTAGAGAGTAACACCAGATACTGAGCCAATGCACGAGAGAGAGTCATCACAGACTGATACACTGTTGCATCTCCTATACAATAAAAGAGATTGGTGTGAAATATAGAGGTCTGAAATAAAATCCACGAAGATTAACATTTAACTGATAAGAAATCTTTTGTTAGTAAAATATCTTACTGTTGAGAATCTAATTGCATTGAGAATGCTGTTTTAATGTAAGATATGTAAGATGGATATAATAAAGATCTTTATTTCTTTTACCAAAGACACTGCTTAGCTTGTTCAAGTAGGCTGATGTTTCAGTTAGCTGAAATGGCTGAAAAACTTGATGGCTGGTGGTAAGTTTTTGTACTGTGGTAGTCATGTGATCCAGCATTACTCTACGGGCAGTTTCAAAGAGGCTGCTCTTCTTGTCTGCTGAGATTTCATTCATTCCAAGGCTTAAACAGGGAGCTAACAGGCTTAAGCTGAAGTCCTGAAATCACAAATGGTAAAGAAAGTTTGGAAAGAACATATTTTCATCTAGAAAAGAAGTATTAAATAGTTTGGTCAATACTAAATTTTAGCAATGTTATACTGATATCATATGGATGCATTCTGCCTCACACTTGCAACTTTTCAGACTTTGTTTTAGATTTTAAAAAAACATAGTATCTGCCCCAAACTTTCAGCACCGCCTCTGCATTAAAATGAAAAATTTGGGGCACTTAACTTGAGAGTTTTCCTTCTGGTCTCTTGGGGAGGCAGGCAGTCTGTTGCTGGGTGTTGCTCCAGTCCCTTAGAGACACAGGTAGGATCCAAGGCTTTGACTGACAGTCTGAAACTGGGGGAGGATCTAACCCTGGCTTGCAGGGGCGGATTGGGAAACCAAAGCGGCCCAGGAAAATATAGTCTTAGTGGCCACTGGTGAGGGTACTGACCCTCATTTCAGTGCTCTGGCTCCCCAAATCACTCCGTTTTAGTGCTCAATGGCCCCCAACCCAAAATCACTCTGTCCCTTGCTATGCATCCTACAGTAAGGCTTCTTCATTCCTACAGCAGCTGCACTAGTATTCCACAGGCCCTGTGTTTAGCTTAGCAAAGTGAAGACTAAGGGAAGAATTGATACCAAACTTCAAATATCTACATTATATCCTA
>QEPC01011572.1:313079-334963 GCA_003113815.1 Sphenodon punctatus | reverse complement strand
GGAAGAGACAAGAAGGAAAATTCACAAAGTAGGTGCCCCAAATTTTCCTCTCTCTTCTGGAGGCAGGTAGTCCATCGCTGGGATGTACTCAAGAAGTATAGGCTGCCAACAAAGGATGGAACCAGAGCAGTTAATAAAATTTGAAATCCATTGGTCATCTCACAAGACCTTACGCCAAGCCTCTCTGGAGAACTCGGCGGCCAAAAGGCCACATGACCAGACACCCAGGTATGAATACTGTAATGGCAAGCAAAGGTATGAACAGAGGGCCAGCATGCTGCCCTAAAAATTTCATCCACCAAGGCCTCCTGCAACAAAGCTGCATTGGTGATAGCACAGCATCGGGAATGAGCTGTTATCCCCTGGGGAACCTCCAACCCAGCAGACTTGTATGGTTGAGAAATGCACCCCCTTAACCAGTGAGCCAGAGTGGCATTGGAAGCCCTACGTCCCCTGTGATCCTTCCTGAAGGCTACAAAGAGGGCTGAATTGACCCTGAGCTTGTCTGTTCTCTCGAGGTAGATTTTGAGTGCTCTTTGAACATCCAGCTTATGCCACAAGACTTCCCACAGATGTTTGGGATTTGGAAAAAAGGATGGTAACTCAATATCCTGGTGTCTATGAAAAGACAAGTTCACCTTAGAGATGAAAGCAGGAGGTAGACACAAGACGACCTTATCTTTGTCAAACCTGCACAACTGTGGATCAGCTGAAAGAGCATTCAGCTCAAAATGCTCTTTGCTGATGTAACAGAAAGAAGGAAAATTTGAAAGCCAGAATCTTCATAGGGACCTGAAGCAGAGGCTTGAAAGGGGGTCCTTGCAGGGCCCCGAGGACCAAGTTTAATCTCCAAGATGGGAACCAATGTCAGTCCAGCAGTGACCCTAGAAATGCAGCCCTCAGAAAACACCTGATGTGAGCATGTTTAGACAACTGATCCCCAGTCTCACAACATAAAACAGTTGACAAAGCTAATACCTGTCTGCGTAGGGTGCTTACACTCAAGCCTTTTTCCAAACCAACTTGAAGAAACTTTAGAACCTCTGGAATCCTTGCCGTGAGAGCTTGTTTGTGGTGTCACCTGGAACAGTCCAGAAACGCCTTCTGGGCAGAGTTGTAAATCCTGTTCGTGGAGACTGCAAGCTGCCAAGAGTGTTTCCAGATCCTCTCCAAACAACTGAAGGAGATTAGCTGCGTGCGCTCAATCTCCACGCAGTGAGCCTCAGGTTATCTAGACTGTAGTAGTGAACTGGATCCTAGAGCAGAACATCCTCTCACTAGGGGAATCAAAGGCTTAGAGTGATTTGTATCTCCTTGATCAAGGAAAACCTTGGCCAGTCTGGTGCAATCAGCACCACTTGGGGTTTCTTGGCTCTTGATCTTCATCAGCACCATTGGGAGAAGGAGAATCGGTGGAAAGGGTGTATAGTAGTTGAGGAGGACAAGGATGAAGGGTGCATCCACATTCTCCGTTCATGGGTCTCTATCATGAAATGTACATGTGGATCTTGAAATTCATTGCTGATGTGAAAAGCTCCAGATGTCCCCACTTGGATATGATGAGATCAAAGACTTGCTGTTTCAAAGACCATTCACCCAAATCTCTGACCTGCCTACTGAGCCAGTCTGCTTGAACATTCAGTTGTCCCCACACGTGCTTCGCAGACAATGACAATACTTTATGCTCTGCCCATGAGAGTAGCAGGGTGGCCTCTGCATGAAGAGACTTCGATCAGGTACCCCCCATCTGCTGACATAAGCCATTGCCATGGTACTGTCAGCGTGGACCAGGACATGGTGGTTCTGGACTAGATGCTCAAAGTGTAGTGTGACTTCCACTTTGAGTTCTTCCAGCTGAGAAGATAAGCAGAAAAAACAGAGACCTTTCTGGACCAGGTTAGTGTAGTCCTGGTACTCCGAGCACCCTGCCTGCAGGTCCGGGTGGGCCAGAGTGCAGAGCAGGGAGCCTACTAGAAATAAAATTCACAAGTGCCTCAATTTTCTTTTCTCCCTGTGGCTCCCTGCTTGGCATTCCCAGACTGGGATATACCAAAGCAGTGCCAGCCGAGTGGGGGAGCGAGAACTGGGGCTCGGCTACAACTCCATCTCCACAGCCTGGAGGACTCTGTGGCCAAGCACTGCATCTGCTGAGGTAGGCATTTTATAGTGTCTTGAAAAGGGATGCAGTTGAGACCATGTCACCGCACTGCATATCTTGTCACATGATGCTCTCTAAGTGAGTGCCCAGGGGGTGGCTGCTGCCCGCAGAGAACGGGCCATTACCCTTCTTCTAGGTGGCCTCCTTTGGTCCTATAGGCCTCGTGTTACAGCCATGGATTCAGCGGGCAATGGATGACCTGGAGGCCGGTCGGCCCCTGACTTAATAGGTTGGTTGATCTGCTCTCTGTGAAGGTATGGCGGATGTATAGCTTCAGGGCTCACCAGACATCTAGGGTATGCCAGGTCACTTCCCTCAGGCGGGATGGATTAGGGCAAAGGGTGGGCAGGACCAACTCCTGTAACCTATGGAATATAGAGCTCACCTTGGGGATAAAGGCTGGGTCCGGCCAGAGGACTACCCTATCCTTGTGGAAGTTGCATAGTTCAGGGGCAATTGGGAGGCCCTCTAGTTCAGATACCCTTCTAACCAACATGACCATAACTAGGAATGCCACCTTGATGGTCAGAAAGTACGAGGACACTAACTGGAAGGGCTTGAAGGACGGTTGCATGAGAACCATGCTGAGGTTCTAATTTGGGAATCTACATACAGGCGGTGGTGAGATCAGTTGTGTTGCCCTAAGGAAGAGTCATATGTGGGAGTGTTGAGCGAAACCTGATGGGGAGTCTGTGCCTGGTATGGCCCCCAGGGCTGAAACTTGCTTTGCTAGCATCACTGGTCTAAGGCCCTTGTCAAGCCCATCCTGTAAGAAGTCCAGTCCCTCTGAGGTATTTGGCATGTCTGGTCCCACGCCCCTATTCTGCTACCACTGGAAGTATTCCCACATGGATACATATATCCTATTTGTGGACCCCTTGCGGAATGACAATAGCATCAGGAAGACTGAGTACCCCTCAGTTTTCAGGGCTTGCCTTTCAGTAGACATGCAGTCAGCTGTAAGTACTGGGGGACTAAGTGGGTTGGGGGGTTTCTGCTTTAGGATGTCTGGGAGCATGGGCAGATGCATGGGTAGCTGACCTTGCAGATCTATCAGATCTGAGAACCATGGCCACCTAGGCCAATATGGGGCGATTAAGATGACCCAAGCTCACTTCTCCCTCATCTTTTGTACCACCCTTCTGAGGACTGGGAAGGGAGGGAAAGTGTATAGGAGGGCCGAAGGCCATGGTTGTTGCAGAGTGTCCATGCTGTCACTCCTGGGTCTCCTTCCTGTGGTTTAGTGGTTCATCTGTAATGCAAATAGGTTGAGTTTGGGCTTCCCCATTTTGTGGATTGCCGCTTGTAATACTCTGTGGTGCAGCTCCCATACCCCATGATCCATGTCCCTGCGGCTCAGCCAGTTGACATTGGTATTGTACATGCTACGTATGTGTATCGCCCTTATGGAGTGGCTCCCTGGCCCCACCCAGCTAAATAGGGGTTTTGCCTCCAGCTGGTGGCTCTTGAATTGTTAGCCCCCTTGATGGTTCACATACGCCATTGCTGTGACAATTGTCCGTTTGAATCAGTATGTGGTGGTCCTTGATTTCTGGTTCGAATGCCAGGAGAACTAGGCGTATTGCTCGCAACTCTAAGAAGTGTATGCTGTGCGTCGTTCCCTCCTCCAACCATCTTCTCCAAGCATCCCTGGTTTTAAAGCATGCTCCACAGCCACTGAGACTGGTGTCTGTCGTGATCATCAGCCTGAGGGGGTTCCATCATCGGACCCCTAGATCGAAGAGAAGATCCAAATTCCACCATTGTAGGTCCTTCATCAGAGTAGGTGGAACCCGGACCGTCCTGCACACTCCATTGACGATATCCACCTGGAAGGGGTGGAGGAAATTCTGTAATGGGTGCAAGCACAGCCTGGCCCACAGTACTTGGTCTATGCATGCCACGAGGAAACCCAGAAGACATGTCAGTAACCAGAGCAACGTTGGGTGGCGATGTGACAGTCTGTGCATCAAGATGAATATCCTCACTTGGTGTTCCACTGACACATTCACTACACCCCTCAGAGTGTTGATCATTGCCCCAAGACGCTGTATGCTGTTGGAGGGTACCGGCTGGCTCTTTGGTAGGTTTATTATAAAACCATGTCTTTGGAGGTAGGAGATGGTGATAGTCAGGTCTCACTCTGCCTTGGGCCTCGAGATGGAATGCAGAAGGATATCATTGAGGTATGGGTAGGCATGAATGCCTGCTGTTGAAGATGGACCATGAGGGGAACAAGGACTGCAGGGGGCTGTAGCTAATTCAAAGAGCAAGGCAGCATACTGCCAGTGTGCTCCATTGTGGCAAAAGCGTAGTAGGCATCTGTGTGCCTGTGATGTGGGTATGTGCAGGTAGGTGTCCTTCAGATCCATCAAGGACAGCCAGTCACCCTCTGATAGTGCCTGCAGGATGGACTTTAGAGTTTCCATTCTGACTCTCTTGTATCTTGTGTACTTGTTCAGATATTTCATATCAAGTACTGCTCTGGGCTCCCTGTTTGTTTTGGGGACCAGTAAGAGGTTAGACTAGAGGCCCTTCCCTTGCTGTTTGGCGAGAACCACCTCGATCACCCCAGCTTGAGAAGGCACTCTATTAGCCCTTGCAATGAGAAGCCTCTTCTCTGGATTCCTTGAGGTTGAGGATCTCATGAACCAGCATTAGTTGTATGCTGTACCCCCCTATAATGATGCTTTTAACCCTTTTGCTCATGATGGAGTGGTCCCATATTTGGCCAAAGTGGGACAGTTGTCCCCAAGCTGGGAAGGAGGGGGGAGGGGGCTGGTTTGATAGTCATTGTGAGGAGTTCTGTCCTGATGGCTTGCCTCCGCCCTTGCCCTTGGAGTTGTAGTTGGGCTTTTGCAAGGGCTGCCATTCTAGTACCTGGAGTCCCCGGGTTGGTTTTCTCTGCCCAATCTCTGGTAGGATTCCTGGTTGTGTCAGGAGACGAAAGGAGCTGTATCTGCTTTCAGTAGTGGCAACCAGCGTTGTCATCTATTTCTCCGCCACCTCTTCCATCATTTTGTTCAGGGTAGGTCCAAAGAGTTGGTCTCTGGTGAAGGGGTCTGAAGTTACAGTTGTCTTGGGTGCTGGATCCCCTTTCCACGTGCAGAGCCACAGGCACCATCTTGCTACTATGTTTGACACTGCACCCTGAGAGGTTGTCAGCATGGCATCAATGGAAGCATCTACAATGTATGCTGGCACTGCTGATCAGGCAGGGCTTCATGTGTCTTGACTGAAATATCATGGTCTCTGGAATCCTTGGCCTAAGCCATCATTGACTGAAGAAAATTATGGCCGTGGTAGCCCTCAGCCCATTGGCTATGGACTCAAAATTCCGTCTTAGCGATGCCTCAATGGCCCTAACTGTCTGGTCCTGCAGATACAAGTCACCTCTCGGTGGTGGTGCTGAATCCCTGGTGAGCACTGTTACAGCAGAATCAACAGGGAGTAGTGAGGAGAGGGAGGTCTTTTCCAGGGCAAAAGGGTAAAGGCTTCTGGGTAACTTACACCCTTTCAATCTCCTTGTGGCTTGCTCCCATGCCGATTCAATCACCGCCTCCAAGGTTGGTAATAAGGGCAGGTACACCTCCCGTCTTTTGTTTAAGTAAGAATTTTTGCCTTTTGCTATGTCTCTCCACTTGCTTCTCTGTTTTGGGTGAAAGTTGGCAGTCGAGGGGTTCTGTGACCTTGGTGACCATCTTTGAAAGGAGAGTAGAGGTGAACAGCCTTTCTTGGTAGTCTTCATCGGAGGATTGGTCCTCCTTAGAGACCTTGTCCTTCTCCAGTGAGGAATCAGAGTTCCTGGGAGAGTCAAAGAGAATTATGCCCCACTTCAACTTCTTTGATCCAGTCCCTCGTTTGTTCTTTCTTGTCCGTTTAACCCTGAATCCTCTGCACTCTAGCTCCTTTAAGAACTCATCAGACATCAGATCACTCTGCTCTTCTTCGGAATCCAAAGCTGTTGAACAGGGGTACCTTCTCCATCTGTGGGGAGGACTGAGGTCCGAAGCACTGGAATCCACCTTTGGGAGAACAAATGGTCCCGACTGGCACTCCGGCAAGGTGTAGAATTTTCTAGCCAGGGCTTGAGTACCTTTGGCTTTTGTGGGTTGAACCCATTCTGTATTAAGGATTTTAAAATACAGGGAGGGTAGGGGCAGAAAGGACTCCATCGAATCCTCTTGGGGGAGGACCAGATTTACATCCTTTACTAACTTTTCCTCTGCGGGAGGGGGAAACCAAAAGGTTAATGCGGGCAACTACGTTTTTAACATTTCTGTCAAAAAGCTCTGGTAGGAAGATTTAGCCACAGGGTCCTCCTCTTTCCCGATAGACCAAAAGAACAAAGCCTATTTCTCTCCTCAGGTGGGAGAGAAAAGTGGGTCCTATCCTCTCTCTCTGGAGGCAGGAACAGTCTGGGCAGCAAACCAAGGTTAGCTCCTCCACAAGTCAAAGCCTTAGATCCTGCCTGTATCTCTGAGGGAGAGGAAGACCACCCCACAATGGACTGTCTGCCTCCAGAAGAGAGAACTTGAGTATTCCAAAGCAGTTAATAAAGCTGGGTAATTTCCAAGTTCTAATAGGCTTCTGATTTATTCAGGACTTCAATGCAGAAAAATGAAAAGCAGAAAAATAATGATTTACATATTGACAGTCTGTGCCCTTTGGAGTTATGTCGTTTGTTAATTAAGAAATTGCAATTGATAGATTAGTGTTAATCAACATAGCCAAACCCTTATATGCCATGACTAACAAACAAAGAGCAAAGTTTATGACAACTATTTTCATACTTCCATCTGGTCAAGGGCTTTGTTCAGAGGAACATAAGGAGGATAGGTTGTTGTTACTCTGGAGGAACAGCCTCAGGTTTGTAACCCCTGGTCCCACATCTGTTCAGACAAGCACAGCTGTATGTTAACAATCCCTGTCTTGCAAGAGGTAAATAATCTCCCCTCTTGCTTTATTACGACCCTGTTGCTGGTGTGAACAAAAGTGAGGGTGTAGTGAGTTAATGAGTTATTGTCTCTTATTACCTGCTCATGTGAACAGGCACCAAACTAAAAATAAAATTATCTGAACAAATTAGGAATATGTACACAGACAACTGTTTTATGGAATATAAACACTTCTTAAATCAAGTATCCTCTTCAAGTCTCTTTCTAAATGTCAAACATGTAATTACCTTATTGGTCATGAATGAGTTCAATTCAGGCTGAGGAATCTTATTCATCAGCTCTTCACCTTCCAGCAGTGCAGAATCTGACCTGGTGTAGCACTGTGATCTGACTAGCAACCCATACCAGTCCTTCAAAAGAAAATAACTTTGTTCACTTTCAAGCAGAATGAGAAAACAGTTAAGTTTTGTCTTGCTTTCTTCTCAAAAGGTGTCCATTTAACAAACCAGAACTGCTGTAGAGGGAGGACGATGCATTCATTTGTTTGGGCATCAATACCTAGTTCTTTTGAGAGACTACTAGGTGTCACCATCTTAGGGCAATATTTCCAAACAAAAACACAGGTATTTCATTTAAATAGACTGACAGCTCTGACTAACTGAATATGAAGCCCAAGAAGCAGGCAAGGGGACTACGAAAAAGCCTGAAAGAACACCTTGCCTTACTCTTGGAAGTAGCAGAGTTCCAAAGGGGATGGGATGTTACTTTACTGGATGCGTTACTGAGGTGGGTGCAGGGGAGGAAGGTGTCCTGGCTGAGGAGACAAAGATCATTTGAATTTCCCTAACTTGCTCTTGGTGTAAAGTGGCTTAAGCTTAAAAACTAATTGTAGCAATCAAGAACTTGCAAATGGTGGACTGAATATGAATGTGCCACTCATTAGTGGAGTTGTACATCTCCTCCAGGCCATGCTAAAATGGAGGCGGTATCAAGTGACTATTATTTATAAAGTGCCAGCAATGTGCCTGGTACTAATTATTAATTAGAGATAGGATCCTTATAGGGGCTTACAATCTACAACAGGCAGGGAGGGGAGACAGGAAAATTGGGTTCTTACCTAGTGAATTTTCCTTCTATGGGAGATCCTCCTGGATGGCCAGTTTGAACAGTGGCCACTACCACTAGGAGGCAAACCTTCCAATTTTTTCTGGAGCATGCTCAGAAGGGATCTAGCCCCTCATTTCCATTAGTTCCCAAGGTCTAATGTAACATTATTCTAAGGTTCTGAGACCTACCTGCATGTTAAGAAAAACCTACTTTAACTGAAGAAAAATACTGATACTAAGCCCAGCGAGCAGGCTACCACGACCAACCAGGTGTGGCATAATGGGTATCTTTAAAATGATGTGTAGAATCGTTCAGTCTAAGCCCCCCAGAATTCACTCTCACTCCGCGGAGGTGGGAACTGGCCATCCAGGAGGATCTCCCTTAGAAGGAAAATTCACAAGGTAAGAACCCAATTTTCCTTTCTCCTAGGTGATCTCTCCTGGACGGCCAGTTTGAACAGTGGGACGTTCCAAAGCAGTGTCTCAGGTAAATTTTAAAGTGGGGGGGGAGGGAAGGAGGAGAGAGATATGCCAGATGGAATAAAACCCTGAAGGGTAAGTTATAGCATCACCTGGAGCACTCGTCTCCCAAAAGCTGCATCAGTAGAGTCTTGCAGCGGAATTTTATAGTGTCTAGGAGGAGGCATGGACAGTGGCCCAGGTGGCTGCTCGACAGATTTCCCCATAAGAGGCTGCATTACTAAAGGCCTGAGAGGTGGCTGCCCCTTGTAGGGAGAGCACAAAGACCCCTTGTGGAGGAGGAAAGTCCTCTGCCTAGTGCGCCTCTGTGATGCAGAGGGACATCCAGTGTGCAATTACTGCTTTGGATGCTCAAAGGCCCTTTCACTGAGGATTGTAAGCAATGAAGAGAATGGTGGTTTTCTGAAGGATTTAGTCCTGAAAAGGTACACCTTCCCTGCCTTTTGTACATCTAGTTTGTGCCAGATCCGCTTCCATGGGGGTGTAGGGTTGAGGCAGAAAGAAGGTTGTACTACATCTTGTTCTCCGTGGACGCACATGTCAACTTTAGGACATAACGAAGGATCCAGCCTGAGAGTCACTGAAGACTCCTTGAAGGCGCAGAAGGCTGGATCAATGGAGATGGTGCTTAGCTTGGATACCCTCCTGGCTGAGGTGATCCCTAACAGGAAAGCTAGCTGTAGGGAGAGGTAGTAGAGGGAAACCTCATGGAGAGGTTCAAAGGGGATTTAGAAGAGTCCTCAAAACGAGGTTTAGATTCCATGAAGGACATCAGTGCGCCACCGGAGGAAAGATAACTCTTGCTGCTTTTAAGAAGTGAACCACATGGGGGTGTCTAGCTACTCTAACACCCTGCACTGTGCAAGGACACTATTTACTCATCTTTGGAGAGTGCAGGGAGTTAGCCCCTTATTCAATCCCTCTCAAAGGAACTCTAGTATTGCCTTAAGGGGAACCCTGGTTGGCTTCCACCATCAGGCTAAGGTGACCCAGGTGCCTTGGAACATGCGCTTGGAGGTTGGTCTTCTGTGCTGCAGCCTGGTATCTAGCACCTGTCTTGAGTATCCCAACTCCCTCAAGGTTCTCCATTCAATCTCTAGGCGGTTAGTTTTAGTAGGCCTGGGTTGACGTAGAGAGGGCCCTGTGACAGGAGGTTGGGATTCTCCATGAAATGGAGTCTGGATATGAAGTGTTTGGTCTTTGTGTTGTTTGCTGCGACGAACGTGTCCATCAGTGGGCAGCTGAAGGCCCAAATGATCCACGTGAATGCTTTTTTGGCTGAGGAACCATTCTCCCAGGTCTACTGTTTCCCGGTTCAGCCAATCCGCCCAGACATTTATTACTCCTTTGATATGCACTGCTATCAGGGATTTCCGATCATGGTCCGCTTATTTGAACAACTGCTGTTTGGAGAAGGAGTGATTCCAAGCAGGAGACTCCTGCGTTTTGCCAGTTTTCGGTGTAGACAAGAACATGTTTTCCATGGACCTCTGGGGTCAGCTCTCAACGCGAGATACATTGCAGCTCAAGCCAGTTGATGTGGTGTTTGCATTCCCACTGTAGCCACTTGCTCTGCATGGTGGTGGGTGAGCGCTCCCCACCCTTTCAGGCTCGCATTTGTGGTCACGGTGATCCTGTCCGGGTTTGACCGAAGGACTTCCACCTGGAAAATGGTTCTCTGTTGTCCACCAGTGGAACGACTCTTTGAGCCTCATGGGTATCTCTATCCATGGGTATCTGCCTTCTGCAAGGTTGTCCTGCAGTGGTGGAGGAGGTGCTGCAAGGGTCTGGCATGGAATCCAGCCCAATGTACAAGTCTCAGGCACGATATCATGAGACCTAGAAGGCTGGTGAGAGACTACAGGTGCACTTTGCTATGAGGCGTGCTTTGATCTATTAAGTTCTTCAGTTTCTCTTGTATTTGAACTGAGAGGAATACCTTATAATCCAGAATTACCAAGTGTTTGAGGGTTTGTGAAAGTATCCGAGGACTTGTTTTCAAGTTGCTGTCATTGAGGTACGAGTGGATTCTGATCCCCTCTTCCTGTAGTTTTGCAATGAAGGAGAGGAGAACCCTCGTGAAGGCCCTTGGAGAGGTGGTGAGTCCGAATGGGATAGCCGTGTACTACCAGAGTTGGTGGGCATACACAAATCTTAGCCACCATCTGTGTGATGGTAGGATGGGTACATGTAGGTATGCTACCTTGAGGTCGAGGGATGCCAGCCAATCATCCTTGGAGATTACAAGTCGAATGGAATGGAATGTCTCCATCTTGAACCTTTGAATTCGGATCGACTGGTTTAGGTTTTTTGAGGTCCAGCACTGTCCGCCAGTTCTCGGTTTTTTTGGAATGAGAAATAAGATGGAGTAGAGACCGGATCCCACATGGTACTGGGTGTATGACTTGTATGGACAGGAGTCTGTTTATCTCCGCCTGCCTTGCTGCATGAGACTGGAGAGAGACAGAAGATCAGTGGGATTGCTTGAATACAATTGCCTAACCCTTTTGGATTGTGCGAAGGACCCATGCATCTGATGTCGCTGTGTGCCATTTTTCTGTAAACAGTTGTAATCTGCCCCCTAGGGCAGCTGCGTCCTGAGTGGGCAAAAGCTCGTAGCCATGTGCTGGTTTTGGAACGAGTGGAACCACGGGACTGCTTAGGCCTGTGGCCCCTTTTGTCTGTACCATCTAGGCTTGTTTCTCTGAGAGTTTCCTCTTGGTTTTATCACACAGTGTCAACCAGGACCTTGTCTAGACAGACCCCAGGGCTTTGTTGCCTGGATGGACACCCTCCACCCCCCGCCAAGGGTGTTTTGGGGCTACGTTGTCCTCTTTCCAGGACCTGAACCATAGGTGTCGGCGTGCAGACACGTTGGATGCTGCTCCTCTGGCTGCCCAGGACAGTATGCCCATAGAGTCAGCAGCTATGAAGGTGTAGGCCAGCTGCATATAGGTGGACAGGATCCTAGTCATTTTCATAGATACCCTGGGATCTCTGACTCTTTTAACTTAAGTCATGAGAGCTCTAGAGAAGTAGGAGGTGATGGTTGGAATTTAATAACCAAGGTGATCTTCTCAATGTTTCTCCTCAAGTAAATTTAGCTTCCCCTATCTGTAGGGTCTCTGGAGTAGCACTCCCCTCTCCGTTGGAAAGGCTGAATTTCGGGCCAGGGAGGCTGCTGCCGCATCCACCTTAGGGATAGTTAGGAGGGTGTCTCTATTCTTGGTGAGTACAGGAAATCCTAGGTTTTATTCATTTTGCGGGCCCTATTAGGGAACTGCCACTCTTTTAAAATGATCGTTTCATATGCCTTAAGCAGGAGCATACACTGGTCCCTGGCTCTAGGCTTGGGGGTGTATACCCTCTCTGATCCATCCTCAGCAGACTCGGAGGGGTTGGGTTTGTCTTTCTTCTCTCGAAGGGTGAAGGGCCTTAATTGCCAGCTCAAAGATTTGCTTCCTATATTTGGAGGGGAATTCTCTGTCTGGGTCTGAAGAGGCCTCAATGACTGGCTCTTCTCTCTCTCCCTCTTCCAGGAAGGAATGACTGTCTCCCTGTTCAGAGGCCTGCTGGCCGACTGAATCCGGGGTCTCAGAAGCTTCCCCTTGCCTGGAAGGTTTTTGTTTTTTTCTTCCTTTTGTCTTTCCCTGTGGGTTACGGGGACCTGGAGGCTGTAGCCTGAGCTGAGCCAGCACCTTCCTCCTCTGAAGAAGAATGGGCCGAGATGACCTCCACTGCCCCAGAAAAAGCCTGAGGTGAGCCAGCACCTTCCCCCTTTGAAGAAGAATGGACCGAGATGACCTCCACTGCCCCAGAAAAGGGGGAGGGGGGGGAGGAGAGAATCCAGGGGCCTGGTTATCCTGCGGGGCATTTTATTAAAAAAAGGGAAGCTTCCCTTTGCTAGCTGAGCAGGACTGACCCTTGGATGGGTGCCCCTTCCCCAATGGTTTTGTCAGGGAGCTTTTTCTTTTAATTCCCTCAGTTTCCTGGAGGACTATCATGTGGGGGTCAGCAGCCAGGATCTTGGCACACGGGGGACTTACTGTGACCTCTGCAGTTGCAGCTGCTGCTTCCTGAGCACGTCTCCCCATCATGGTCATGGTTGAGAGCGGGAGGAAAACCCATGGGTGGGTGGTCCTCAGTGATGCCTCAGCCGACAGCCTGCTGGATGCGCTGTGCTGGAGGCGTGGAAGAAGAAAAGGCCTCTGAGGCCTACCAGCCTGTACTTTCAGTTTCCCTAGCGCCACTAGTTTTCCCTCAGCGAACACCCTGTTGGGACCGCTTGTGCTCTGCTGGAGGCACGGCAGAAGAAAAGGCTTGCGAGGCCTGCCAGCCTTTACCTTCAGTTTCCCTGGTGTCATGGGCACTGGCTCAGCCAATGTCCTGCTGGGGCCGCTGGATGCGCTCTGTTGCAGGTCAGCTGAAACAAAGGCTGAGCGAGCTGGCACCTCTCCTGAGGCTGTAGATGGATTAGCAGGTAAAAATCCCGGTGACCCTGCAGCTAGAGACTTCCTTGCTTTATGCTGTGCCTGCTCTTCTGGGTCCTCGCACCCGCAGGAGGAGGAGCACCAGGCCTGAAATCCTCCTTTTCCTTCCTAAGTGAAAGGGAGTGAACGGGGAGAGAATCCTCTCTCCCCAGCACCAAGATGGAGGTTTAGGACCTCAGTCCCCTGAAAAAAAACTATTTGCTGCCGGAAATCGCTCTGTCATAGACGGAGACTTAATAGCCTGCATCCTATCAGTGTGGAGGCAGACAAACAACTGGAGACTAGGGGCTAGATCCCCTCTGAGCATGCTCCAGGAAAAATCAGGAAACCTGCCTCCTAGTGGTAGTGGCGGGGATCTACCCACTGTTCAAACTGGCCATCCAGGAGAGATCGTGGGAGAAAAGGGAGAGAACACAGAGACAGGAATACATTCCTGAAACTGAAAAATTGCAGGCGCAAATGCTTAGCTTAGTACAGAGAAAAAGGGGACCCTAATTAAGGACAGTAAAAGAAATATCAGTAAGCAGTCTGTGGGGTTGAAAAGTTAAGGAAAGCCCAATAGAAAATATAGGTTTTTAGGAGAGATTTGAAAGCTGGAAGGGAAAAAGTAGGATGTTTTCCAAGAGAAAATTCTAGGCACGGTGGGTAGCATGTAAGAAGGGGAAAAGACTGTTTAGGCAGCAGAAGACTCTGGGTTGGGTGAAGGTGGTCGCTGAGGACATATCCAAGCCATGCTACCTGCAAGGCCACTGGAGGCTGTCATGCCAGTCTGGAACATTGCAAGACACCCTGAAGTCTGATGGAGGAGCAAAGACACCAGCTGGTGGTGATCTACAGATTGACTCTGCTATCATGTGAACGCACTGACTGTCTGATGTCTTTTGTTAATTAAGAAATTCTTCTTAATTAAGAAGCAAGGAACTGTGTGGGCTCACTAAGCCAAACGTTGGCTAGGGGCTACTTGGCAGCTAGAAACTTTACACTGAGTGAAATAAGACTGTTTGCATTACCAAAAAAAGGGCTTTGCTATTATCGTCCTATGTATTTCAAAGAAATAAAAAAATAAAAAGCAAAAATTCCTTGACTGTGGCTTACATATGAAGTGGTAAGAGACAGCAAGATAATGCCTAAGAGTCTTACAGAGCACCCAAAAGTTCTGAATTGGCAAATGGACACTGGCCAGACAACAGTCACAGGGACATGCATTAAGTAACCTTGCTGAAAATAACTACATGTAGGCTGAAATTCTTTATTTTGTAAAACTAAAAATACTGCACAAAAACTTAAGTTTTAAACATCACACAGATATCTATGCATTCTATTTATGTAACATATATTATACTTTATATAATTTATATTTATATATATACTTCATATTTATAAGCTGCAGAGCTTTACAACAGAAAATGTAATCAATTTAGCAGATTAATTAGACAAGCAGAGCACTAGCTGGGCATTAAAACTAGGAATTATGTAGCAAATAAATGCTTGTCACATATTGGGAAATGGGTCTGTTTTCATGTCAAGTAGTATAAACATGGCTTACTTTGTCTGGAATGACAGTCTCTAAGGCTGGTTGGTTTTCCCCATCAAGTGGGTGCGATGTCACCAAAGGAGAAGGGCTAATAGTATCTGGTGCTACTGTAAGACGAAACCTATCCAACAGCGAGTAGAGTCTTTGGTGTCTGAAAACAGAGACACATGCGTAAGATCATTCAGGAAACATAAGCAGCTTGGGTGAGGAACCTCAGGCCTGGGGGCCAAATGTGGTTGCAACTAGTTTTTATTTGGCCACTTTCCAGTTCTGGTCCTCGAGGATCCAGTTCCTACCCCCAAGCACTGAAAGAAGGAGCTACGGGTAAAGAAGCAAAGATAAGGACATGCACACAAGGATAGGGGACAGATCCATGGCACAGATCCATGATCTGAACACTCCTCTTCCTGAGGGCATCCCTTAAGCACACCTGACTCTGACTTCTCTCTGGCCCTTGTACTCATTTTCAATGTGACCCCGGGGAGGGAAAAGTTTCTCCACCCCTACACTATGCCACTTAAGATCCAGTTTCAGTGACAGGTGGCACAATCATCACAAATCAAATGTAGAGGCCACTCAAAGAAGAACAAAGCAATTCCAAAATGACAGGGCCCTTAAAGGAAACTCAGGTTTACATTAAACTACCATCTTATAATCATTCCTAGGTTCCTGCTTCTGGGATTCCACTCACCAGCAAAATTACTAACTCAGCTTGCAAACTGTTCCGCAACAGCTGTAATTCACAAATTGAATAGAAAGGTGTATGACAGTTTTAGTGATTTGTTTAAAAAAAGAACCAATTTACTACTACTATATGAATACATGGAAAACTGCCTTCGTATAGGTTAATATAATGAAGACATTTTTCCACTCAGGGCCTAAGACACGGACAATATAAAATTGAAAGTTTTTACTCGTATGGCTCAAGCAGGCATTGAACAAGTCAGAGAATTATTAATTTTCAAAAATGTTTTATTTGTGTGGACATACAATAATATGCAGAGAAAGTGAACTAATGACACAAAAATGCCTCAAATATGGGAAGAAATTAGATGCAACAATGTATTCAAGTAGTCTTCAATAGGACAAGGTAAGTAATATTCAACAAAATTTGAAGAAAAAAATAGGGCAGCTAGTCATTTGAATTCAAGCGTATTATCTTGGTGATTAATCACCTGATGGCAGTTAGTCCAACAGGGAGATGGCTGTCATAAGCAACAACCACCGGTCCCAGACAGGAGAACAGTCCAAACTAATCTGAGTAAATCTTTTCTTAGCCATGCCCAACGGAAGTATGGTGCAGTTCCAAAGCCAGAGATTCCATTCCTCTCCACTATATGTACCGATGGACACAAGAAATTCCCTTGTCAGTGAGAGAAGATCAAGCCCCTGATCTTCAAAGTTTTCCAAGGTTGATTTGAATTACATAAGCATGACTAACATAGCTGGAAGCTATTGCATTCACAGCATGGTCCCCGACTTGATACAATTTGCAGTGCAGAACTGCCAGCTCTTAGTCCCAGAAGGAACAGACTGAGGAAAAATAAAGTTCTCAAGGGTAACAGGACTTCAGACAACAGAGCAGTCTAGAGCTGCAATGAATGATACCCTTGTAAATCTAGACTGGTGGAAAGACTGATTGGTCTCAAGGATAATTTTCCACAGGTCTAGATTTACAAGGGTATCATTCATTGCAGTAGAGAAGAACGGACTCTGCTCTACGCTGCTCTGTTGTCTGACGTCTCATCTACACTGTGACAATTCAACTATATCAGAAGGCCTTTCTGCAAAGTAGTTCTGCAAAAATATTTATTTATTTATTTATTTAAACAATTTAATACCCTGCCCAACTCCACCACAGGTGGCTCGGGGCGGCTTATAATAAAATCATATCAATCAATCATCATCACCATCATAAAATCAAATATAAGATGACATTCCGACCCAACTTAAAAATATAACAAAACACAAACCATACCATAACTCCCTCCCCCACCCATCCCCTCCACCAAAGGCCTGTAATCCAACCAGTCTACTTAACAGGTATGTCCTAAAAATTAATAGAGCAGTTTACGTTTGTTATGTACCATGTTACAACAAGCTCTGTACCTAATAATATTACCTTTGTGCTAATCCACTATTTTGAAGGTATTCCTGAATTCTGTCCAGCTCCTCAACTGGTAACTGAGCAATGCTGTTCTGTAGGAAACAGTAACGAGAGCAGTAGGGTAGGCATGTGGCAATATATTCCCCCCCCCAAATATATTTCCCCCCTTTTGAGGCATTAAGTATGCAAACATGGTTATCATAATACAAAACTTTTCAGGTTGGAATAGAGCCGGACAGTGATCATTTCCCGCTGCAATTGGCCATCCCTGTACCCGAGATGGTTTGGCGTCCCGGGGACAGGAGCTGATAGGCTTTGACACAGGATCAGTACGAACCTCATGCAACGTTAATACTATTGCCATTCTCACATCCTTCTTAGCCTCTCCTGTGGAAGTACGATGGCAAACTACCTTGGTATCCCCGAAGGAAGAAGGGAATATAGTAGCTAAGTATGAGAACTTCGTACTGTTATTGCTTCCATATCTTGCCAAAAAAAGAACCCCATTCTCTGAGGAAAAGGTCCCCTGGAAACTTAACTGATATGATAGAGAGGGTAGGTTAAAGAAAAGAATCTTATGCAGACAAATGCGAAACTTAAAAGGCTCTCTAAATAACCAAGAGTTAGTAAGAGCTGCCCAAGCCTCCACATGGGATTATAGGAAGTTATTAAAAGGAAAGAAACTGGCATTTTTTGAGCCTCCTGGAGAAGACTGGCTAAAGCAACAGAGGAGTCTAATACAGCTCTATTTTGGAAACTAGTGGGGGAGGGGGGGCAACAGGGGTTTCCAAATTGGTCTCTTCCAACTTAGTTCTAAGACATGAATGGGCATCCCATTTTGGTAAACTCTTCGCTGATACCCAGCAAGTAGAAATAGCCCCTTTCACTGAGGGACTAGGTCCATCCTGGCCACCCATCCAAGAAACAGAAATACTGGACCTTTTGAAGAAAGTTAAGGTCCGTAGGGCACTGGGGGGGAGGGGGGGAGAATTTTGTCCCTCCAGATTTTCTGTAGTCATGTGCACACTGGTGGGTCTCTGTTTTGGTAGCCCTTTTTACCAGAATAAATGATACTGGGAAAGTGCCTGCAGAGTGGACTCGGGCGATTGTGGTCCCTATTTTCAAGAAGGGAGACAGAACAGATCCAGCTAATTAAAGACCAATTAGTTTACCAAGTGTGGTTGGTAAGCTGTATGCTTGCTATTTGTTAACTAAACTTGAGGCTTGGGTTGACTCTGAACAGATAATTTGTAAAGAGCAAATCGGATTCAGACCAGGGAAGACCACTTTAGACCATTATTTTGTTAGGGCACATTTTGTTGAGAAGGATAGAATTTTGCGTAGACCTTTTTATACTGTATTCATAGATTTGAAAACAATGTTTGACCTAGGGCCTGCTTATGGTGGAAATTAGAAGCCCTATCGATTGATAAGAGGCTATCGGGTTTGATCCAGGTTCTCCACACAAATACTTCCATGAGAATTAGAATGGCTATGACTGGAGTTCTTACCGATTATATTCCCACTTGGAAGGGTGTCAAACAGGGGTGTATTTTGACCCCAATGCTCTTCAATCTATACGTGAACGATTTGCCCAAAGCCCTCAATATAAATGACCATCATTCCCCTTTACTAGCTGGTACTCCAATAGCTAGTCTTTTTTATGTAGACAACACGGTGTTGCTCTCCACCTCATTGGTAGGTTTAAGAAGACAACTTCAATTTTTTCTGATTACTGTAAGGAGAATCTCCTGAAGATAAATTATTCAAAAACAAAAGTCCTTGTATTTACCCCAAAATGAATAATACATAGATGGACTATGGATGGACAAGCTCTAGAGCAGGTCAAGCGCTTCTGCTTCCTGGGGATGACTTATCAGGCCTTGAGAGATTAGACTGTGCACAAAAGATCTTCCTTGGTTCAGGCTAAAACTGACATAACAGTTATTTCCCCACCTTTTTCGCTGCAGAGGTGGACAGATGATAGTTCCGGCTCTGAGGGATTTTGTTGTAAAATTTCTAGCAAAACTTAATTATGGAGCATCTTTGTTAGCTCTGGGAAATCCTGTTATGAAGGAACTGGAAGAATTAAATCAAAGTTCCTATGGGCTATCTTTAAGATCCCTCGTTGCTGCATTTTAATCAAGCTGCTCCACTTTCACAGTTGATTCCTGTGGATAAATATACTAGCGTCTGGTTGAATAAGGTAGAATATAAGATTTGTTTACTTGGTTTTTCTAAGACTGTCCTCACCCCATTGGGCCCGAAAATTACCAAAAAATCTGGTTATTAAGAGATTGAATGATGTGGTCCTTCAAGAAACCTCAGCTACGTTGACACAACAAGGCTCTGTGAAGCATTATCTTGCTGTAAGAAATTTATTGATGACTCTTATGCCCGATTTAAAAAATTTTAAAGCACGCAATTGCTTTTCTAGAGCAAGATTTAATTGCTTCAAGTCTGCCCTTCTAGATGGAAGGTTTAAAGGAGTTCCTGTTGAAAACCGACTCTGCCTTGTTCATCAAGGGAAGTAGAAACAGTACTCCATGGAATGCCCAATGTATGAGGAGGCACGCCCTAATTTTATAATCCAAATTTTGGGAAATTCAGAGGTATGAACAATATTGATAACTTGAGAATTTTGTTAATGAATAAAATAGAAGAGTCTACCTGGGCTGTGTTTAAATTTTTGCGTGTGGCTAACAGAGTTAGGAAAATGATCAAGACTGATAAGGAAGCTTTTATGTATTAAGCTTCTTATTTTTATTATATGCTTGTATATGATTTTTGTATGCTCCTGTACATTTGCAATAGCCTATTGGCTTCGCAATAAAGTTTGAACTGAACTGTTATCATAATACAACCCAAAACTGAAATCACACGGTGCATACTAATCCCCAAGTCAGCCAACAAACATTTTTCAGTGATTCAAAATATGCTTTAAATTATATTGCTAGTACTCAAAAGTTCATCCCAAGGCACAAACTCCATCGGGCAGGTGTGCTTAAAGGCACCCCAGTTTCTACAGTGCAAAAGGGAGTGATGTGGCCAGCACAACATCTAATTGCCTTTAACTTTCCGTACCCAATGGATCAAGAACTCCTTCACAGTGGGGTGGAATGGAGGCGGCCATCCAGAGTGAGACCAAGTAGGTCTTGAACCCACAGCCTTCCATGATGTAGTCTAGTGCCGTAACCTTTGAGCCTCCATGTCTCTATACCGTTAGTACTAACAATTCTAACGTAGGCACAAGAATATTAACAATTTGTCCTGTACCTGTAAAGTTGCAGCTAAAAGCATTTCCACTCGGCGACAAGCAAGTGTGTCAACCATGCGAGCCAGCACACGGAATGGGGTGCACAAAAGCTTGTCCACGTACAACGTTAACACAGCACCAGATTGACTGAGATGGATCCCCTCTAAGCATTGCAAGGTCTTCTTTAGTGTTGTTGGCTAAATAAAAAAAAAGTCATTAGAGTCTAATTTACTCTATACGTACAGCACAAGTTAATATAAAAGAGAATTGGTCATCTACCTCGGTGAATTCTTTTCTTCCTTTGCTATGCAGACAGTCCTCCAGCTGGGTAGCTCTTCCGTTGACCAGCAGGAGGCAGAAGAACACAGTAGACCTTTTGCACATGTCTCCTGCGCTACCCCGCCTGCGCTCGCCATGAGTTCCAAAGCAGAGGACCGGCCATCTTAAAGTGGAAGAATACCCAAACCCCTAACTGCCGTAGGCCTACTGACAATAAGAACTTCAACGTGAACAATAACCATAATTGAACATACTAAGAATTTAAATCCTTACACTGCTACATCCCCTCTTGTCTCTGGGTGGGTCCAGAGGACTGTCTGCGCAGCAGAGGAAGAAAAGAATTCACCGAGGTAGGTGACCAATTCTCTTTTCTCCCCCTGCCGCAGACAGTCCTCCGGCTGGGATATACCCAAGAAGGAAGAGACCTAAGGGAGGGAAGAGACAGCCCCAACTAAACTAAGTTTGGAAGGCACCTCCGGGCCAGAGGTAAGCACACACACACACCCCAGGCCTTTCTGATGGCATAGTTGCACGTTTTTGAGGGTCCTTGGAGACTGGAGAGGGGAGAAACCTGCTCCTTGATCTTCCTTGGAGCTCCAGGGCGTACCCTTGATGTACTATCTGCAAGACCCAGGCGTCTGAAATTGACTTTTCCCAGTCCTTGCAGAAAAGTAGCAGTCTGCCCACAATGACCCCCGCTCCCTGGAAGTCATGCTTATTTTGCTGTCTGGGAATTGGCGGGCTCTCGCTGTCTGTCCCGGTCAGGTCTGCGTTGCCGTTGGCCCCTGAAACAAAAGGACTGTCTCATGAACTTTCTTTCCTTTTACTGATTACGTCTATGAAAGGGGATGGAAGGGGCCCCAAATTTAAAAGCTGGGGCTCGAAAGGATCTCTTTTTTGCTCTGAACTGCTGCAGGGTTTTAGCCATTGCCTTATCATTTGCCCCTCTCAAGACCTTATCTAAACAGGTGCCAAATAACTTGAATCCCTTATACGGCCCTTCTACTAAGAGATTCTTGGCAGTAGCATCTCCCTGTCAAGATTTGAGCCAGATCCTTCTTCTAGCCACCACCGACAGGGAGACCGCCTGCACTGACCAGGATAGGGCGTCCGCAGCAGAGTCAGCCAGCAGAGCACTGGCCAACATAACCCAAGAGGAGAGAACCTTGGCTCTCCCCTTCGAAATGTCAGCCCACTGCATCTTCTGCAGCCAAGCCATGTTGGCTCTGGCCAGATAGGATGCTAGAACACTGATACGAAGGAAGCTAGAGGAGGTATCCAAGCCCCTTCTTAGGGCTCCTTCAATGGCCCTGTCAGAAGGATCCTTTGGAAAACAATCTCCTTCAGTAGGGAAAACAGTCTGCCTTGCCAAAGAGGCAGCTGTTGCACCCAGCTTAGGATTCCTAAATAGCCCTTCCTTTTTTCTCAAAAAAGTGTAAAGGGTTTCCTGAGTCTTATTCATTCTGCAGCTCTTGGCTGGAGTTTTCCACTCTGCCAATATCAGTTTCTCAAAGGCCCTATCCAAAGGGACTCCTGCATCTCTACCCAGCACCAAGGGAATGAGGAGGCGATCATC
>QEPC01011572.1:283686-306382 GCA_003113815.1 Sphenodon punctatus | reverse complement strand
CTCAACTGAGCATGTGCGAGCCTGCAGAACTGAGCTGTGTTTTTTGCCCTCAACTGAGCATGTGCGAGCCTGCAGAACTGAGCTGTGTTTTTTGCCCTCAACTGAGCATGTGCGAGCCTGCAGAACTGAGCTGTGTTTTTTGCCCTCAACTGAGCATGTGCGAGCCTGCAGAACTGAGCTGTGTTTTTTGCCCTCAACTGAGCATGTGCGAGCCTGCAGAACTGAGCTGTGTTTTTTGCCCTCAACTGAGCATGTGCGAGCCTGCAGAACTGAGCTGTGTTTTTTGCCCTCAACTGAGCATGTGCGAGCCTGCAGAACTGAGCTGTGTTTTTTGCCCTCAACTGAGCATGTGCAAGCCTGCAGAACCGATTTTTTAATCATTAATAACTCTGTTTTGGCTGCACCAATCATTATCATATTACAGAAGCAGTTATTGATCTCATGCTCCAAGCCTGTGATGTTTGGGGGCTCTACTCATCCAGGGGGAGGAGATATTGATGATTCAAAATCGTGAGGACATCTGCATTTTGACCACAAGCAATTAACGTTTAAACAGTCATAACATTTTATTTTCTTGATGGATCTTTTTCAAACTTCGTGCATATGATGGCCCTCACAACTTATAGCCATGAATAAATTTTCAGAAATGTAGCTCAAGCGGTTTCCTCAAAATCGGGGCTTCAGCAGTCCCATGTTTATAATGGAGAGTGGTGTGCATTTAAGTTTCTTCCAGCTACCGCTGGAAGAAAATATGTCCCTTACTCACTCATCAGCAGGCAGGATCTAGAGGACTGACAGCCACTGTTAGGGAGAGGGCATACCCCTGCACCAGCTCCCCAGGACATGGCTGCCAGAGCTAACTTAGAAAATTAGAAGCAAGCTTATAACTTGAACAGTAAAGAACAAGAGATTGAAAAAACAGGCACAGACAGGAAAAGTGATTCAAGAAAGAAGGCCCCAGATTATACTCAAAACCCTGGTCTGATCCTCAGAAGTGGAATCCAACATGGGTAGGATTGACTGCCCACCCTGCTTCACGAGAACAGAAATTCATAGGTAAGAAAATTTCCCTCTCTCGCTCTCATTCCAGGGTGGACATTCAGAACTGATGGGAAGTGCCCAAGCAGTGCCTTTCCAAGGGAGGGGCAAATTCCCACCAATCCAAAAAGGAAACAGCTCTGCCCCAGATGGGTCCAATTCCCAACTGGACTAAGTCCGAACTCTCTGAAACACTCAATGGCCAAAAACCTGCTTCAGTGGATACGAGCATCTCCTCCCTTGTAGAAACATGTGAAGGAATAACCAGAGGATCAGGTGGTTCCTCTACAGATTTCCTCCACTGACACCCTACCCAAGCACACTGAAATCATAACTGCCCTCAAGAGAATGCATAGCAATTCCCATCAGAGGAGAAACCTTCAACCTTGTAAGCACCAGCACTAAACCTTCTACCTAGGGTACTTTTTGAAACCTTCCTACCCAGGAGGTTACAAAAAGGGCCGAGTCCATTCTGGAGTGGCTGTACCTAATTCAGGTACATTTTGAGTGCCCTGCAGACACCTAATCTATGCTATTCCCTCTTTGGGGTGCTGGAGATTGGGACAAAAAGAGGGAAAATTCAAATCTAGATCTCCATGAAACCTCAAGTTGACCTTCTGTATGAATGAAGAGTCTAACCTCAGGACTACCTTGTATTTGTGAAAAATGCAGAGTTCTGAGTCAGAAGAAAGAGTTCCCAACCGAAAGACTTTGCAAGCTGAGGCCATGGACATGAGGAACATTGTTTTAATCATTAAAAAGAACAGTGACATCTGCAGAAGAAGCTCCAAAGGGAAGTGCATCAAAGCCTTAGAGAAGGAAGATTATTGAAAGGGTGGTTGCCCGACAGCTCCAGGCCCACCTCAAGGTCATCAAATTCCTGGACCCATTTCAGTCGGGCTTTTGTCCTGGGCATGACAGAGCATACGCTTGTGGTCTTGGTCACCTGGAAATTGACAAGGGAGATTCTACCCTGTTGATCTTGTTAGATCTTTCGGCAGACTTTGGTACCATTGATCACAAGGTATTGACAACATGACTGAGAGACTTGACCTATCAGGGGTGACTGGGACTGTTCTTGAGTGGTTCCACTCCTTCCTTTTGGGAAGGTCACAGAGAATGGTGATGGGAGATTGCTAGTCATCCTTCCAGGGCTTCTATTCCTGTGGGCTTCTATTCTGTCTCCCCTCTTGTTCAAAACATGTATGAGGCCACTGGACGAGGTCATTCAGAGGTTTGGGGTGAAGTGCCATCAGTATGCGGATGACATTCAGCTCTACCTCTCTTTTTCATACAACTCAGGTCCCGCTGTCTCGGTGCTTACCCAATATGTGGCTGCTGTCAGGGACTAGATGAGGATGAGTTGACTGAGGCTGAATCCTGACAAGATTGAAGTGAGGATAGCTGGCCCTGTGATCTGGGGGGAATTGGGACTCTTATTGATGGGGTCGAACCCCTTTGGTCACTCAGGTTTGTAAGCTTGGAATGCTTCTGGACCCCTTGCTGTGCAAGTATTATCATGTTGCAGTGGTGGCCAGGAGCACTTTTCAAGAACTTAATCTGGTGAGGAGGCTGCGACCTTTTCTTTCCGACTAAGACTTGGCCACTGTCATTCATGCTTTCATTGCCTTAAGGCTGGATTACTGCAATGCGCTTAACATGGGGCTGCCCTTGATGACTGTTCAGAAACTGCAGCTGGTGCAGAATGTGGCGGCCTTGCTCCTTTCAGGGACTGATCGCTGGTAGCATATTACACTGGTGCTCTGAAGTCTGCACAGGCTCCTATAGCTTTCCGGGCACAATTCAAGGTGCTGGTTTTGACCTTTAAAGCCCTAAATGGCTTGGGACCCATGTATTTGAGACTCTTTCCTACCATGCTCCATCGCGTCGGCTGGGGGTGCCCACCTGTGGGTTCCCCCTGTAACTCTTGTTTGTTTGATGGGGGTGCACAGGAGAGCGTTCTCGGCTGCTGCCCCAATGTTGTAGAACTCCCTCCCCTTGGGGGTCCAATTTGAGTCTGGGCCTGAGGCAGTGTAAAACTTTTCTTTTTGGTAAGGCATTTGGCGAGCAGGGATAGGAAGAGGAATTAGGTGGGTGATGTTTGGGGGAACTGTATTTTAAATGTCTTTTAATAGTATTTTGTAAGCTGCCCTGAGCCTTTGGGGAAGGGAAGGGTATAAATGTCAGAAAGAAAGAACGAAAGAAAGAAGGAAAGACTGGTCAGAGCTGACCACCACAGTGAAGACCCTCCTTCACCTTTCAAGAAAGTGTGGTTGGCAGATACATGGGGGCTGCAATCTCTCGCTGGAAAGGTTGAAGGACCTATTGTAGTCGATGCAGATGAAACCTGGTCCAGCACAGCAGACTAGGCTGCCGAGTACCTGGGCCAGGAACATCAAATCTGACTAGGTCTCGATCTGGAGTTGATTGATCCAGCTCAACCGCTTCATTATTCTATCCTCTGACAGGAAAACACTATCTAAGCTGATGTCCAAAATCACCCCCAGGTACAGGAGAGACTAAGTATCATACAGATTTCCTCTCTGTTTATCAGGAAGTTGTGGGCATCTAGCCACTCTACGGACAGCCTAGTCCCACTGATAACCTTAAGGGGATTGTATACGAAGGTTGTCATGGTAGGGGGACATATATACCCCCTGGTCCCAAAGATGTGCCACCTGAAAAATCAGGATCTTTGTGAACCTGGGTGACAACGAGAGGTTGAATGGAAGAAGTTTTCTGCTTCTCTGTGATAAGAGCACTGTCCACTACTTATCTGAAAAGCTTGCCACCTTGACAGTAAGTTCCAGACAGAAAAGACTTAGAAGGGAGGTCCACCTTCCATGGTCAAAGTCAAATGGAACATTATGTTTGTTGCTGTAGCTTTAGCATACATATATACGACGGGTAGGTGACAGAGGCATAGTAGCAGAGCGGTTAAGACTCAGGCTGCTTTCAGTTGCTACAGGGGTGGGGCGGGAACTTTTGCAAATGCCACAGCAGCTAATTGTGAAGAGTAGCACCTGTCAGAATGCACTAATCCCCTTTTAGCATGCAAGAACACCCGCGCATGACCAGGTCCCCAAATGTAGCCTTTACAATGGTTGGTGTTCTCGTGCACTACAAGAGGATTAGTGTATTCTGACAGGTGCTAATCCTTCCCATTAGAGAGCCATAGCGGTGATTGCAAAAGTTCCTGCCCCTCCCCTGTAGCGTGTGAAAGCAGCCTAAAATTGTGCACTTCGGGTTAAAAATATGAAACTTGGACATTGACCCATACTAAACATTTTTGGATATGGATCCCAGTAAGCAATACCCCCTGGTGGCCAGGAGCGTGACAAATGTGTACTTTTGTCTTAAGGTTTTGGTGCTTGTTCTAACCATATACCTTAAGTTTTAGTGCTGTAGCTAGAGTATGGCAGCTATGGTGTTGCCACAGGCATGATTTACACAAGGGCGCTGTGAGGTGGGGGTCCCAATTTGAACCCTGAACTCTGCATGTTAATATGCAGCTGGGACTGCAGACTCTTGGAAGCACCAGAAGTACCAAGCAAAGTACTAGCAATGCACTAGCAAAGGGGTATCAGTGGTTACAATATATAATATATACCTGCTCTACATTTGCTCAGTTTATATATTTCTACTGGCTATACTACATACCTGAGGAAGAACCCTGTGTGACCCAAAAGCTTGCTTATTTCCACCAACAACAGTTGGTCCAATAAAATATATCATTTGAACCAACTTGTCTCTCTGGATACAACATCTGAGGCAGCTACTTGGGAAACCAGAGCTTAGCAAAGATGACTCTCTCATATGAGCAGCTAACTATGCTTCATTGCAGCCACCATAACAGACCCAACAATAGTTGCTCTCATGCCCGTTTCTGGAATGTGTACATTCTGTTGCCATGATAAAGCATTTCATGACTGTGGTTAAGGAACCTGAACCCAACATTTGAACCTAGACCAGGTGTCAGTGGTCATCATGGATCAACTACTGTTTGCTTTCGCTAAAATAATCCAGTGGAGCATTCCTGATACTTTGGTGATACTTATATTGAAATCACTGCATTCTAGATCTTAGGAAACTGGACAACTGCCCTCTCTACTGCTGGTATAACCTCAAGTGGAGTAGCGGATTCCTTGATCAAAATTGCATACTTGACTAGAAATAGACATACCCACAAAATCACAGATCCCTCTTCATTCTGCAACATCATACACATGACAGATAACAGTGATACTGTGCCAAATCCCTCTGGACTTCACAGCTTAGTGTGTAAAAATGAAAGCTGAACCACCCCAATTTAAGTACTGGTCAATTGTTCTTGAACTGAAACTGAACTCCAGCTGGTAGGATCAATTCAGGAAGCAAACTTCACAAAGTATCTGGAATCACTTGTGCAGCTAATGTCATGGGTGTTTAGCCTTGATCACATCAACTAAGCACTGTGGCTCTCAGTTCACATAAGAGATATGTCTTGTTAACCAAGCTTAAAGCCCTGCTCTCATGAAGAAAGGAGATGAGGTTAAGAGGGAGCTCACCCCCAAAATCAACAAAACAAAAAGAGGAAATAAAAACCTATAGTCTAAAAACAGATCTCTGAGGGAGCAAAGGACCCTGCTTCCTACTCTCTTGCAAGGCAGGAACAGACTGGAGAACTGGTGCAGGGGTATGCCCCTTCCACCAGCAGTGGCTATCAATCATCTGGATCCCACCTACTGCTAAGTGAGGAGGCACACAACCCATCAGTTCTGACTGTCCACCCTGCAAAAAGAGAGAGAAAAACAGTTTAGCAACATAGTTTAGAAAGGGAGGGCTCAGTCAGGGAGATATCAGAATTTTGTTTTTTAAACTATTCACAAAGCTCTGAAAGATAGTTTGAAAAGTAAAGCAGGGATAGCATCAAAGGGAATTACTTTAAAAAACAGGAAAGAAAATATCTTTTAAAGAACAGGGTTAGTTTTGAATTTAGTGCTCTACAATCCCTCCCCTTCCATGTACATCAACCCTCCCCCGTCAGCTTCTTAGAAAGCTCCCTTGTTTACGAAAGGCACAAATTGCAAGCCAAAGAGTACAGCAAGCGAGCTAGACTGTCTGTGATGCCTCAAATTTGCCTTGAGAAATATCAGACCATTAGTGATGTATTGGGAGAATACAGTAAGTCTCATATTCCAGGCTTTATAGGGCTAGCAGACCTTTTGTTCTAGTAAACTGAGAACATCTGATAAAACAAGTACGAGCTCCATAACAGAACATTTACTTGCAGCAAGTATAAAGCCCTCATAGTGGTACATACATAATTTAACCATTAGATGAGTAAAATTTGATTTACAACACAGCAACTGAGGCCAGATACATTTCCAACCAGACAGCAACCTACAGGCCCTGAACATCAGTACTAAAGCAATGAAAAATTGAGACTTGATAATATTTATTCCTGTGTGCATGTGCGTGTAATACATTCGGGGAATAGATAAATTTTATTCTACATCCAGAGATTGTTTTTATTATTTGTTCATATTAGACTGAAAACTCTTGGGGGTGGATCTGCATTTTCTGTGGTCTGCACAGCATCTAGCAGACTAGTGCAGAATGGATTCTGAGCAAGGTAATTGGGTGCCACTTCCAACACAAATTAAGCAACATTAATCTGGTGCTGTAAAAGACCCAAAGATGAAAAAGGACATTAGCGTTTTCCAAATGCTATACACCTAAAAAACTTTCATCATTAACATAATCATAATTTTAAGGCTCAAAACAAGGAACTTACATTTACAAGGTTTTCACACCTTGACTGAATAGCCTGGATGAAGAGACCACTGGCTGCTGAATTCCTATGAATTGCACTAATAAAGTCTTGTACTGGAGGTTCATGGGATAGATTAATAAGATCTTGAACATGATTTACTATAAGCCAGGTCAAGTGTTCTGAATCATGCAGGTTTTGACACTAAAGAGGGAGAAAAAAAAATTAATTCCTCACTTCCCAAATCTTCCATGAACATTATTATTATACAATACAGAAAAAAATAAATGCTTTCTTTCATGCACAATGGTCAGTACCAGGTTCAAAGCAATTACTTGTAAACAGAACTGCTTTACGCTTTTATTTCCTTTATGATTTATTACCACGATTATCTGCATGACAACTGAATCGTTCCTTCAGAGTTCATCTGGGCCATGTGCTTAAGTCACAAACCCTCTCTTTGTAACAAATTTTGTCTACAATCATTGTGTTACATGCAAAAGACTATGAATTCGGGCAGGAAAACAGAAAAAGTGAACTCAGGAATCCTGTTTGCATACAATATGGTCATAAAGGAAAGAAGACAAATTCAAAATTCATATAGAAAATATTTCTACAAAGGATTGCCCCTACTGAGCTTAAGGCACTTTAAACAATGTTTGTTCACATACAAAATTCAAACAGCTGTATAAAAGAGCACCCTAACTACCTGGCCAGAACAAGCCAGAACAGAAAGCACATCTGGCCCTTTAGAAGGCCATGAGCCTAGTAAAACCAATTAAGGATAGCTGAGTGGCTCCAACTGGGCATGACAGGAAAACTGCAAGCCAGCTGGGACAGACCCAGTAGAAGAGGTTCAGCTTGGAGTTCAAAAGAGATAGAAGAGGCCTTTCTCCGTTGCGGCATGCAGCAACCTAGAGGTCTCTGGCAGAGGCCAAAAGGCTGGGGCTCAACCAAACCCTGTTGAAATTAGGGTTCCCCAAGGAGTGGGCCAGGGTAGGGGGACCTGCATGAACAGGTGCCCAACCCCTGAGCCAGAGAGGCAGCCAGCTGGAGAAGGTGAAGGATATGTAAGGTGAATGGAACTGTTGGTGTGTATACATGACTAAAGGGTATGTGGCACTGTAAATAAACACACTTATGGAAATAACATGCTGCTTGGACAGATTCTGTGGGTACAGATCCGGAAAAAAATTACACTCAGAGGGCCTCTTATTATAAACTGCTACCTTTTGTTGCAACTGCACTGACTACTAGTGTAGCTGTAGTTATCCTGCATCCAAGCAGGGGGTTGAACTAGATGAACTCTTCCAACTCTATTCATACCCTTTCTGGTGTTATTGCTACTTACTTGTGGCAGTATGGGTGCTGACATCACTAAACCAATTTACTCAAGACTTGGCTTTAAGCTTACAAAATCTGAAGACTTGGCCTCTCCATAAGATCCTGCACAATACCACTCTACTAGTGTACACAGGGACACAGCAGTTTCTTGCACCTAGCTACTAATCCACCAACAACCCTGAAAGTTGTTAAGGTCTTTACAACCTTAAGGGGAGCCCCTTATTTGTTTACACAGGGGAAATTTGCATCTGCTGATGAATGCCCACCTGCCATGTTAGAGTCAAGAAGAAATATTAGGAGAACTGAACAAGCTTATCTGGAATACACTGCAGAAGGGGGGGGCCCCGACTGAGCAGTTTTCCTCTCATAATCCATCCTTGCTGAAACAGCAAATGTGGGACAAAAGCTAATTCAAGAAACTGGCAAAATGCAGGAACCCCAAAAATGGAAATTATAAATTAATCTTCTCTGAAGGCACAGCATATACTTCTACTTTGAGGTTCATGATAAGCCTCTGTTATTTCAGTTTACACTGACTCCCAAGAGACACACCAAGGAGAGATGACTTCTCTAGAAGTTAAAAGAAATTCCCCCGCCCTCCCCCCTCAATGTCTGTCAGTGCCTTCCTGCACAATACTGTATGAATCTCTCTTATAAGCCTGTCACTCTGCAGTCAAGATCACTTATTCATTTTTTAAACAGATTACTTTTGTTGAGACAGAAGATTCAGTTAAGAGAAAATGTGTACACTAACACAATAAGTATTTAAAAGAGTCATGCGCATCATACACACAGAGAAAGAAACAGGGTTAATTTCAGATGTAGAATCTGATATGAAAATGATTTAGCAAGCCATTTCTTCCTGGAAGAATGCAAAACTAAATTTTGATTTTAAGTTAGAGATAAAACTTGGTTCCTGGTTTTATTTGGAATTCATTGGGGATTCCATTCCCCGGTTCTGAATCCCAAAGTTCTGAGTACCAAGGTCAGTACCCACAAAGCTTTGGTAGGCTCAACTGAGTGATCGAGGGACCATTGCACACATGGTCAGAGTGACACAGATGATTGTTCTCATCCCCTCTGCTTATTAGGTGATAACCTCAAGTTTCGTTTCGTCTCTGCCTATTAAACTTACATTTAGGGAAAGTACAATGGAGAGCTTGCAAAAAAGCTAAGCTTTCCCCCTTCCCTAAGGTGAATGTCTCAAAAGACAGATTGTAAAGATAGTATTAGCAGGTTGAAGGGCAACATGTCTGGTCTTTAAATTCAATAACTCAGCTCCAAGCGTTTACTGTTTTGTTTTGCTATGGTCAGGAACCCTCGTTTCTCAAGGGAAACACCTTCTCTATTGTCCAGGGGGCAGAACATTGCTTACAAATATCTTACAAATTGCCCCTTTTCCTCCCCAGCATGAATCTTAACTGTTAACTTGCATGCAAGGGACTAGTCGTGCTTAGTACATTTATTAAAGCGAGTACCAAAGGGCCTCCTGAGAATATTTTGTTACACCAAGTACTTGATGGTCATGACTCCCGCGGATCTAGAGCAGTGGCTGCCTATTGTGCTTGTATTATTTTTTATAAACAGAGTCTTGAAACTATTTAACAACTAAGGGTTTGTCATTCCTACTGTAGCCTTATTAAGTTGTTGGAGGGAAGAGCCACATTTATGGTAATTGAAAGTCTATCCATGTCATTGTTGTTAATTTATAATTTAAAGTATAATTAACCCAATTCTACAAATATGTTTTATAATTTGATTATGTTTATGCTTATGACTAATGGCTACTGGTTATCTGTAAAAACCACCCAGGGGCCAAGTGTGTTGCCACAAGCTCTGAGAAGAGCAAGGCTTGTTTCTTGTGTTGTTTGTGCTTACAAATGCTGATGCATATTGTGGCTTTATCTATTATTTTATGTTATTATATTTTGTATTTTGATTTTATTATTTTATTATGATATCATTTAATTAAGATATTATGATATCATTTAAATTAATTGTAATTTCTAATGAATTTGTAAAGGCTTATGGCCAGCAAAACAATTGTTTATTCTAAAAAAAAAAAAAAAAAAACCCTCATAAAAACATATAAAATCCATAAAACAACTCAAAAGGGGGATAGCATAAAAGACACAAAAAAAACTACCTCCCTACCTCACACCCCACCCACCCTTCACCTATCTCCCTCATCAAAAGTCTGGCCAGATCTTAAATGAGGCGAGGTTCGGGGCCAACCAGGCCTCCACCAGAAGGGAATTCCACAGCCTAGGCGTAGCTACCGAGAACGTTCTCTCCATCATAGCCCCTGGACTACCCGGGGGACATCAAGAAGGGCACTCCCGGCAGAACGCAGGGGTCGATCAAGGACACTGAGATTGAGAAGATCCCACAGTTAGGCTGGGCCTAGACCATTTAGAACTTTATAGGTATGTATCAACACCTTGAACTGGGCCCGGAAGACTATAGGCAACCACTAGTGTAATGTGCTCACGGTGACTCGCCCCGTAAGGAGACGGGCTGCTGGATTCTGCACTAGGTGCAGCCTCCAGACCATCACTAAGGGTAGCCCCACGTAGAGCATGTTACAATTGTTCAGTCTTGAGGTGATGAAGGCGTGGCTGATGGTGGCCAGATTGGAGTCCGAGACATATGGCTGAGGCCACCACACCAGATGTAACTGGCAAAAAGCACTCCTCACCACAGCCACCACCTGAAGATCCAGGAGGGGCTGCAGATTGCACAGTACCCCAACTCCACACCAAACCCTCGTGAAAATGTCAGTCCAAAGTTCTGAATTCAGGGCACTCGGAAAAGTTTCAGGTTTAAGTTGAGAACCCGCTCCCTGTACTTGGAACTGAAATCTTCCTGAGTACTTGGATCTTTTGAAATCTTCCAGAGTACTCGGCTTATAAATGTAAATCACTATAGACAGCAATCAGAATATCAGAAATAATGCAGACTGTCAACACAAGTAAAATCCATGAAGTGTTAATTGGCATAATCCCCATCGGCATAACATGTACAGCTGTAAACTTACAACGTAATCACAAAAAAGGATGAGTGCTCCTCTTCGAACTATCTCTCGATTGCACACGCCAAGTTTGGATTCCGAATCGGACTCATCACTGCCTCCAGACATCTGAGGACTAAGCAATTTAGTACTGGAAAGACTGTTCCTCCTACAAGAAAAACAAGTTATTTTATTGCAAGTAGACATGTATTAGAATTTCCTTTTAAACATTCTTCCACTTAGAAACAGAAATCTCTCTTGCTTTATCATTAATGTCTTATTCTCTTATGGTGAGGAGCTAGGGATTCCATCTCTCTTGTCCAATGTGTATTACAATATCGACAATAGAAGAATTTACAATTCCTTCAGCACAAAGATGACACACAAAGTTATGTCTTCATTTCATCCCATCCAGCCAGGATAATTTAGCATTTTAGACAAGGCGAGGTGAAGAATGAAATCCAATCCAAATGAAATGGAGTTGATGTTGTTAAATTAAGGGAAACAAGTTATATAAGAATGTATGTGCCATTCTCGGTCACATCAACAGTCCATGTGGCCCAGTATCCTGTTTGACAGCAGCCACCTTTGGTTGCTTTATTGATGTGTGTTATAGCTCATAAGGGAGTGATCAATTTCCTGACATTTGCTTCCAGTGCCCAACATGTCAGAGGTCTCATTCCTTGACTGACTAATAGTCATTTCTGGACCTTATCCAAGGCTTAATTTGTGTGGGGCTTGCCAGGGCTGAGCCCTGGCAATTAAATTGAAGGGGGGAGGGGGGGCAGATGAGCCCCGGGGAATTAGTCCCACTAGGAGAGTGCACCCAGAAATGTGAAAGGCCAGAGAAAAGCTGATATTGGTCATTTCAGGGTTAGAAATGAAAGTCAGAAGAACTTTGCATGGTTTTATTTGGCTTTATTTAATGACTTCTGTGTCCCATCCCCTGTGCTGGCCATCATATAGATTCAATCACAAGAAATCCTGTTTTATATTCAGCTGTAGAGAGGCAGGTTAGTCTAGTGATTACATTTCTAGCTGGAGACCAGGGTTTATTTCCCTGTTCTGTCAGGTTCTGGGGCAAGGAGTATGGCTTACGAGGCAGGTTTGGGCCCTGGCAATTCATTTTTTTATAAATTAAGCACAGAACTTATCCTCTATTCTTTTTTGAAACCAGATCTGCTATTGGCTTTCACAACATCCTCTGACAACAAGTTCTACAGGTTATTGTATGTCAAATGAAAAATGTATTTCCTTTTGTCTTAAATTTGCTGCTAGTCTTAAATTTGTATTTCCTCAGAAGTTAATTTCACAAGGTGTCTCCAAGTTCTCGTATTGTGAGAAGGAGTAACCACAAGCTCCACAAAACTTATGATTTTGTAAGCTATCGAATCGACTCCTTAGTTGTCTCTTCTCTAAGTTGAAAAGCTCTAACCAACTGAGTCTCATACAGAGGCGGATGCCTTTCATCATCTTTGTTGCCTTTCTTGGCAATTTTTCCATTTCTACTATGTCCTTATTGAGATGGGGAGATCAGAACCATGCACAATACTCAAGGCGCACCATGAGTTTTACATAGCAACATGATGATATAGCCTCCTTCAGTGACAGAGTACATTCCTAACTTGTTTATCCAATTTGGAGCTCAAAAGCAGCTTAAAGATGAGCAAATTGCAACCTTACCCATGATACCTATTTGAAAACTATTTCTAGCAAATATTACAGCCTTATTTTTGCAATCATTCATCGCACTGTCACTAAGACTCTGTCAAAAATAGGCTTCAAATGCTGTGTCATTTTTCACTAGGATGATCTTAACTTCTAACTGCAAACTGCATGCCAGCATGAACTAACTGCATGCCAGCATGAACTAACCAGGCCAAGTTTAAGCCTACAGGGAGCCTGAACATGTAAACCTGCCATAAGACTTTTAAATCTTAGCACAGAAAGGGGTTTAGAAATTACACACTACAATGCTCATCAGAAACTAAAATGTATTTGGAAACAGACTAGTTTAGAACACAACTTCTGCTTACTGAATGGAAGAGTTTTCCATAAACATATGGCATCAGTGCTCTCCACAGCCACAGTGTATTGTTGGGGGCTGGTGGCATAAGTTTCTGACCTACTAAAGTCCTAAATTGCTTGGCATCTGGATAGCCTATCTTTCCCTGTGTAATATTCCCACAGCTGCAATCAGAAGCACTCAAAGTGCTCTTTTGCAGAGGCCTCAGATTCAGAACTCATTATTGCGCTTGGTCTGAAATAGTCAATTCACTGACTTCCAGGTATGCTGTAAACTCTGTATTCCTTCATGTGTATAGTATTTTCTTAGTGACTCTAACTGTATTTCTTCAGAAGTGAAAAATTATACAGGCCACATGAGACGACAACATTTTTAATTAAGTGATGAAATTCAAAAATTGGTCTATCGAGACTACAATTGCTGTTTCGCCCTAACTTTATATTTAAAACAGGCTTACTTTGGAGTTTGGTGCACCTCTGACCACCAGCTGTAGTTGGTGTAATTAACAAGAAGCAGAATCTGACACCACAGGAGTACTAAAGAAGGGTGAGTGGGAATCATGGACTGAACAAGATCGCTCAGACTTTCGAGCGTATAAAAACTACCCTCTGATCCATCTCCTGTAAAAAGTCTGGTGGCAGCAGCTGTGATTCTTCTGAACATCCCTGCAAACAGCAAAAAGACAGATAAGAAGTGACATGTGCACTGCTATTCATGTTCAATTTTTTCAAAAAACATTTAGCTTATAAGTATAAGCTTCATGAGACTACTATTTTTTTATTTTATATTTATTATATTTTTTAATTTTTTCTTAGTTTAACTGTGTTTTGTGATACAACAAAAGAAATTTTACAGAAGTTAAATTCTGTAGCAACATTCACTAAACCTTCCTGGTATTCCAAAGTACCTACTCCTTCCCCTTCCTCCCTAACCCTGTATCAATGCCCTCCCCTCCCTTTCCTACCCCCCTCTCTCTGAGTGAGACACACACCAACATAAAATATAAACCTATGACTCTGAAAATATAAGCCATCCGTCTGTTCAATGAATATGGGTGATCCAGATAGAGTCTACAATCATCTCCGTGTCTGGAGAACCTAGAATAGAATAGCCATTTTTGGATCAAACGGTAGTGCAAGGCATGTAATTTCCCTAATAAGTTCCCATATGGTAGACCAAAAAGGCTTCAGTTTAGGGCATGTCCAGAGACAATGTATAATATCTCCCACTTCTCCACAGTTTTTCCAGCAAAGATTTGACATTTTGTCAGCACACTTAGCTATTCGAGTTGGTGTGAAATATAAACGCATTGTTGTTTTCAGTTGTGTTTCAATTATTGCCAGTGATTTTAAGCAGTGATTCATATGTAGCCAAATTTGTGTTCTATCCTGTTTTTCAAATTCAGTATTAAAATCTTTGCTCCAGTTGTCAATGTATTTATTTCTAGGGCTAACCATAATATTTTAAAGTTTTGAATAGATTTGTGATAAGAGACCTCTAGTCTTTGCATTTGTTAATATTATGGCTTCCATTGTCTTTATTGGTCTAGTACAGCATTCTCATTTTTTTCTGGAGCTGGCAAAAAAAACTATTCAGTTGTTTGTAGTGTAGGAAATTGATTGGACCCTGGATAACACACTCTAATTCTGGTTGTGTTTTGAATTTGTCCCCTGTGAATAACTCTCTCGCTACTCTTATGCCCTTCCTATATAAAGCCTGGTTCTCGATCCCAAACAGTGGATCAATGCTGTGTTAGGTATCAGTAATAAGAGGGTTAACTCCCTACCTGTTAGAATCTTATTACATATCCGTGTCCACTGACTCCATGCCCCTCCTACAAATTGATGTTTTTCTCAATTCGCCTGATCTGGAACTGTCAGGGTGACCAGCGTTTCCTGGAAATTCACCACTTTGAGCAAATGTTTTTCTATGGCTACCCATTCAGGCCCTTTTTACACCGGCGCTCTAACACCCATAAAATGGGTGTTACATTTTATTATACATGTTGCAGGGCACCACTGCCACCAATCACCATGGGCCCTGTGCACACGATGCCTCCACCCAGTTCCTCTGGGTGGAGATGGGCGTTGGCCAGTGGGTGGGGAGCATTTCCCCTGGGTGGAGATGGGTGGGGGCGTCTGTGTAAACGCCACTTTCGGTGGGTGTTGGGTGAGTGTTTGCTCCCGGCCAACACCCATCTCCACCCACACTGGGTGGAGATGGGTGTTGGCCGGGAGCAAACACTCACCCAACACCCACCGAAAGTGGCGTTTACACAGACGCCCCCACCCATCTCCACCCAGGGNATTTTATATATTGTTTTTATATTTGTATTTTATTTTTATTGTAAGCCGCCCCGAGCTGTTTTAGGAGGGTGGGGTAACAATCCAATAAATAAAATAAATAAATAAATAAATTTTATGGGTGTTAGAGCGTCTGTGTAAGAAGGGCCATAGTGTTAGTCGAATTTTGGAACCAGTACCTGGTGGCTCTAATTGCTGCTGCTCTGTAGTAATACATCACATCTGGCATACTGATACCCTCCTTTGTCTTGCCTACTTTTAAGTTGTATTGGTTTGTGCGAGGTCTCTTATTATGCCATATCCAATTTTAAATTTTCTTTTCAATATTGTTAAAGAAAGATATGGGAATCTTCACTGGCAGTACCATCATTTTATAAAGCAGTTTAGGTATAATTATCATTTTAAGTAAGTTGATCCTGCCCATCCATGAACACGTGAGCGGCGCCCAAATTTCCATCATCTGCTTGATGGTGTCCAGGATCATTGGAAAATTTCCAACATACAGATTTTTTACTTGCTTAGTTAAGTTAATACCCAGATACTTGATCTTTTCTGGTTCCAATTTAAATGGGGAAATAGTGGATACATTTGCAAATCTTTCTTTCTCTTAGGCATATAGTATGGCGGACGATTTATGTAAGTTAATCTTATATCCCGATAGGGACCCAAATTCTACAATCAGTTGCATAAGCTTGGGGATCCATTTTTCCAGATTCATGAGGAACACCAACATGTCATGTGCATATAAGGCTAACTTATGGTTGCTGTTGTCTATCTGTATTCCCTGTATCTCACTCGCCTGTCTAATGGCTATTGCTAAAGGCTCAGTGCTATACTGAAAAGCAATGGCGAAAGGGGACATCCCTGTCGGGTGCCTCTATTAAGCGCTATCGGTGTAGAGAGTTCTCCATTTATAATTAGTTGTGACGTGGGTTTTTCATATATTGCCCTAACCCATTTGAGAAAATTCCCCTCGAATCCCATGGCTTCCATGGTTTTAAACAAAAACTGGCATTCGGTGTGACCAAATACCTTTTCTGCATCCACCAAGATCACCATCACTTCCATATCAGTTTCACTGATATGATGCATCAGATTTACTGTCTTTTGCACATTATGAGCCCTTAGTCTGAGTGGTATAAATTCAACTTGATCAGGGTCGATTATTGTAGATATACACCTGTTCAATCTAGTGGCTAAGATCTTGGAAAATATCTTAAAGTCAGAATTTAGCAAAGAGCTCAGGCGATAACTTGAGCATTCCTCCGCTGGTCTACCACTTCTGAGGCAGATCGCTACACTGGCAGTATAAAATGAAGGTGGCTGAAACTAATATGTGGTTATATACTCTACAAAGTGTAGGTGCCAATTGCTCACTAAAAGCTTGATAAAATTCAATCTGATATCCCCGCTGCTTTTCCTTTAGAGAAAGATTTAATAATTTCTTTAATCTCCGTCATTATGGCTGCATTCAAGGCGTCCCTATGCTCCCTGCATAATTTGGGTATCTTTATAGCGTGCAGAAAAGACTGAATTTTATCTGCTGCTGGTTTCTGTGATTGAGATAGTAATTTGTAATAGTCATTAAAGGTGGCAGCTATCTCTTCATCTTTTGTGACACTGACCATTCACGGCTTTTTTTGTTCAATTTTTGCTTTGTTTGTTTAATCATGTTAGCCAATAGTCTGTCACATTTATTGCTTTTTTTCATAGAACATGGCCCTGAATTTGCGCAGTTGTGCAGCCGCCTTCTCAGTTTCAATCAGATCAATTTCTCCCCTTAAATTTGAATTTTGTTTTTGCCTTTTAGTGCAGGGATTATTTTTATCTTTGAGTTCTAGACCCCTCAGTTGGCTGTATAGCTCCTTCAGTGCATATGCTCTTTCTTTTCTACAGTGTATTTTTGTTGCTATGAATTCCCCTCTAAGAACTACCTATGCCACTTCCCATAGCGTTTGTATCGATGTGTCTGGGGTATCGTTATGTCTTAAATATTCAGTCCAGGACTCTCCAATTTTATTTCAAATTATTACATTTTGGAGCAATTTCCTAGATAAGCACCATTTGTATTTTTTTTTAAAGGTTTATTCTTCTCTCCCAAGATATCTAGGCATTATGGTCAGACATCATAACTGTAAGCGTTGAGTGATCACTACATCTAGCAATCAAGCTTTTGTCTAGGAGAGCATGATCAATTTTTGTATATGTGCCATGCCTAGTGGGGAAAAAAAAGTGTATTATCTGTGTTCGGGTTCAAGGGCCCTACTTGCATCTACTACTCCCAGGTCTTTAAGTAGTTTGACCACGGCTTCCTGCCATTTCGCCAAGGTCTGTGAGGAGGATCTGTCTTTTGGGAGAGAGGAATGTTTACATCCTTTAGGATAATCAATTTACCTTCTGTTACTTCTCTGATCTTGTGCACAACTTCTTTGAAAAAGTCTAGAGAGTTACCGTTAGGGGCATATATGTTTACCAGGGTGACCTTTTCTCCCTCCAATTCTCCTATTAAAATCAAATATCTACCCTCTGGGTCTCTTATTTGTTTCCTACTCTCAAAAGTAACTTGTGGGAAAAACCTATGGCCACACCTGCTTTTTTTGTTTTTTTGCACATGCATGATACAGTTTTTTAATGTATTTGTTTTTCAGTCTATTGGTATACTGGTGTATTAGGTGTGTTCCTGAAAATAAAAAAACATCCATGCCATTTATTTAAATAGATAAAGCACTCTACTCCTCTTCAGTGGGTTATTAAGCCCTCTGACATTTAGGGAAAAACTTTTCAATGTTTCTTTAGTCTCATTTGTCATATTTTATATATATATATTTTCCCCCTCATCCATCATTTCCCTTTTTGTATATTTGTGCTTATCTGATTAGTGTCCCATCTTACCCTAAGTCCCTTTCCACAGCAGAGCTTTAATTCTCTCTCCTCCCATTGTGAATATACCTCTCCCCTTTCTCTATAAAACATTCATATATCTGATAAAATAACTTAACATAAAATAATGTGTGTCTCACTCGATTTTCCCTTTCGTCCCCCTTCCCTTTCCCCTACCTCTATTTAATATCATAGCTCAAAGAGCAAGTGTCAATTAGAGCAGGGTCGCTCACCTCCGCCCTTAATGAGCCAATAAACTGGGAAAGTTGTACCTTTCCAGCTTAGAAAAAGACAGTCTCTTATCTTTTTTCCTTTGTTGTTATGCGCTCCCTACTGGGACATCCTTCAGCTCCCGTAATCTTCTTAACCCCAGCAGGAATAAAAATTAAAGTTAACGGTGTCATGGTGCCCTCCTACCAACCAGTGATAAAGTATTTATCCCTCTTCAGCCGCTGCTGCTTCATCGCCCAAAGCTGGGTTGGTACACAAAAATTTCTTAAAAGGTCTCTACCTCAGACAACACTCTCTTACTTCTGTTGTACGTAAAGGCTAGCTTGGCTGGTATCCACCACTGGGGTTTCAAGCCTTTTTTTGTGAGCAAGTCCATGAACCGGTGCCACTCGCAGCATCTGCGCTGTGTCTCTGGTGAAAGGTCTGAAAATATTTTCACACTTTCCCCTATATATGTTAGATGGGGGTTACTTTGGACGAGCCTGAAAATTTTTTCTTTGTCTTGAAAAGACAAATATTTTAAAATCAGAGCCCTTGAAGGATCTCCCGCATTCGGTTTGGGCCTTAGAGATCTATGCGCTCTCTCAATGATAGCATTGTGAACTTGTGTCTCAGAGGGGAATAGTTCACTCATAAGCTGCTTAATATTCTTGCATCTGGGTTTTCCACACCCTCCTTAATCCCTAGGATCTGAAGGTTAGACCTCCGGCTCCTATTTTCCAGATCCTAACATTTAGCTGTAAGTCTTGATAGTGAGGTTTGCAATGACATTATTTGATCCGCTGCTCGCAGCCCAGAGTCTTCTGTAGCACTTATTCGCCCTTCCGCTTGCACCATTCTGGCAGCCACACTGTCGATGCACTTAGAAATGTTTTCGAAGGATCTTTTTAGAAAGCCTCTGTCCTCTTTCAGGCTAATACGTTCCCTTCTAGCATTGTCCAGGTCTTTTTTTATCATTTTAAGTAGTGCAGTTATGGTTGCTAGCTGATCCGCTTCCCCCTCTGATTCCTCTGAGGAGGTGGCCGCCATGTTGGACGCACTCTCCATCTCAGCTTCCCGCTCTTGCAATGCCGGTTGGATTTCGCAAAATCTTTTGATCGACTGCCTGTCGTTTCGTTTAGATTGTTGGCACATTTTTCCCTTTGGTCTTAGCTTTCCTTTTTATCTTTTTTCTTTTGAGGTTTTGTCTCTGGTAACTGTATTTGAGGCTGTTTAAGCGTTAGGCCCAAGCGGAGTGTGAGCTGTGTCCGTCTACTCCTTGGACATGTGCACTGGCGCCCCCCCCCCCCCATGAGACTACTATTTAATTCTTAATGCTTCTGCAAGGGAGATAAATTGGATTACACCCAATTAGTGGTGGAATCTGAAAACAGCATGTCTGAGTGAATTAGCCATGGCTTTAGGAGGAATTTATGGGGTTGGAGCTCAGAACTTCTTATCTCCAAGTCCAAAGTTCATTCTTTAAGTCCATTCTAATTCTAAAAAGGAACATGAACTTATCAAGGCATATTATAGATCAGGGTGGGGAATCATTTCCCTCCCGGGAGCCACGTTGAAAGCTTGCACAAGCTCCGAGGGCCACACAGAAGTTGGAGCAGGGGTGCTTAAGGGATGTACTCAAAGAAAGGAGGGCCCAAATCATGGATCTGGACCATGGAACTGTCCCCTATCCTTGCTTGCATTACCTCATCCCTTCCCTGGAGCTCAGTTTTTCAGTGATTGGAGGTAAGAACTGGATCCAAGGGCCAGAACCAGAAAGTGAAAAGGGGCCACATAAAAACTTGCATTTGGCCCCCGGGCCAGAGGTTCCCCATTCCTGCTATAGATAAATGGCTTTATTACTGTGAGTTACAAAGAGTCATGTGTATATTTTATCAAGTTGTAGAATGAGTTCATCTGAGTTGAATTTTTTGCACCAAACGCCATGGTTTGCTATTGTGGTTTTCAAATAACAGCTTCTCTTTTTATAAAACTGAAGCATTTGATTCAAACTATCTCCACAATCAACAAACACTTAAAAAAAACCAACCCATTAAAGCCAAGATTCTCATTGTTTCTGCAAATGAGACTTTAAGAAAAAAATAAAATTGCAAGACACTCAGGAAACAACTGAAATTAACAAATCTTGTATCAAGATTCAGAAATGATGTTTCATTTAATTCTATAAACTTTGTCCCCAAAGTCATCTAGTGCTCTCCCTTGGTATATGTGTGTGTCCGCATGTTTCCTTTTAATTAAGAAGTTCTTTTTGCTATATTCTCTACTATTCCCTAGAGTTTTAAAAAATCCACCAGAAAATAGTGAGCATTTTGTGTGGATGGGTGTGGAACAAAGTGAGAGGGCAAGCCACCACAGATAAGGGGGCAGGAGACACACACAGAGTAACTGCAGGTGGTTTAGTCTGGGTTATACTGGTCAGCAACACTCCACAAGGAAGCCTGGTGCTACACAGTTTCCTTTAAGTCAATGGAAAAGTGGCATGCAGAGTGAAGGTTACGTTTAGCTAAGTGGGGTGCAGATTTCTATGCTACCAAGGGCAAGAGATGCAGGTTGACTATTAGACTGAAAAACAAATGTCCTAACAGAAAAGGCAAAGAATGTGCAAAGAGACTAAGACAATTAAAGACCAAGGCTCATTAAATAAGTCTTACTGAAAGGGCTTATGAGGGTTTGCATTAACAAAAAATATCTCAGGGTTATCCTCTAAGCATGAAGTAGGTATAAATAAGTAACTGGAACAAGACCAGTGAATGTATTTCGGCACAATAAGGAAGGGCAGGGACAACCGTGTGTACATCTCAACATATGGTTGCATGCACTGTAATCCTTTTAGAAGCCAAGACTTACACCACTGCGTTAGCACCATATGGGGTGTTTCTCACCCTTCAGAAAGTTAAGAAGTGGTTGTTGTTTTTAGTCTGAAAACATCAATTATAGTTTGATTTGCTAGAAGGGTGGTTTATGAAATTGGATCTTGAAGATATGGGGTTTTTAAAGAAGAATTCTGAGGAAGAAGAAAAGTTCTTTGGGACTCCCATATCCTCCCCAAAAGGAAATATCAGTTTTATTGAGCCTATATTATCCTTAACCTAAGCAGATTTCAGGTTGATTAAAAAAAAAAAAAAACTGATTTCAAGCTGAAAACAATTAGTTTATTGTTGTCATAATGCGTAGGACAACTCATTATTTTGGAACTATTACCTGATTTGAAGATATGAATTAAGCACATAAGCAGTGTGCCCAACTCTTGGCAATAAAAAGTGTGCTGCTGTTCATTCATATCCACTTTCAACTGTTTGGTAACTATGTCTTCCAGCAGAATACCCGCAAGCTGTAACAAGAACCTGCGGAGACATACAAGTAAGATTACTGTAGCTTACCAATAAAATACAAACTAGCTTTAAAAAGTATTTATTTGCTAGTGAAAGGGGAAAAAAGACAGCCAACAAATATAAATGCAGTAACATTTTCTACCTGCCTCAAAGTTTATATTATTATTATTATTATTAGCAAGCACCAGCAATGTACCTGGCGCTTTACAAATTAATTGAACAGACACAGTCCCTGTCCTAGGGCTTACAATCTAAGAGATGGGGGTGGGGGTGGAGACGAAGGAAGGGGAACAGAGGAAGAGACAAGGTGTGTAACGGTCACGAAGATGTAAAGTCCCAGGTGCACGCGCTTGGCTTGGTTACATCAAGAATGATGGCTGATTGGTCCATGTGGTGAGGATATGAGTACTCAGACCTCAGGTAACAGATTGTACTGGATGGAGGGTATCAGCAGGAGTTAGGTGAGGAGAACGAGGAGTCGGGGAGGGCAGAGCGGAAGAGGTGGGTCTTGAGGAGGGATGTGAAGGGAAAGGGCAAGGAGGATGTGGGCAGGGAGGGAGTTCCAGGTGTGGGGGGCAGCTGGGGAGAAGGGACGAAGGCAGTTAGGCTCCCCTGCCAGGGGAGGTGAGGGAGGGCAAGAGAGGGGACAGAGGAGGAGCGGAATTCACGGACTGGAGTATGGAGGGAAATTAGCGCAGAGAGGTAGGGGGGAGCAAGGTTGTGAAGAGCTTTATAGATGAAGACTAGGAGCTTGTGCAGGATTCGTTCAGGAAGGGGGAG